>VZRX01011391.1:0-26108 GCA_013398075.1 Notiomystis cincta | reverse complement strand
CCCCCGTGCCCCGCCCCCCGCCCCCCCCCCCCCCGCCCCGCCTCACCCGCGCCCAGCGCCCAGCGCGCCGCCATCTTCCCGGCCTCGCTTTGCGGCGGCACGGACAAGGGCGCGGTTTGCGACAGTTTGCGGCGACGTGCGCGGCGCTCTGCGNCGGTTTCGCTGTCGCTGCAGGGGAGCTCATCGGGCACTCGGAGCGCATCTCCGGGTTCGCCTTCTGCCACTGCCCCGGGCAGCGCGGCCTCTGCGCCAGCAGCGCCGACGACGGGAGCGTCAGAATCTGGGACAGCGGGAGCCTGGCGGCCGTGCTGGAGTACAGCCCGCACCAGGTGCGCACACGGGGCCGCGGCCGCTGGGGCTCGCTCGGGGCGGGATTCGGCTCCGGCCGCTCCTTGTTCGGGGCCCGCGGCGCTGTTACATCCCCGGAGCCCTCAGAGCCGCGGTGAAGCAGCGTGCTCGTGGTTTGGGCTCGTTGCCGCTTAATCCAGCTCGCTAAAATTACAAAAGCGAGTTATTGTTGCCCACAGGACAAACGAAATGTGTATTTGAAGCGTTACTGTGGCTCGGGTGTCCCCATCCTCTAAAGCCTGGAAGAACTGAGGCACTCCAGAACAAGCCGATCTGAGGCTGGGGAGTGCTCACAGATTATTTTCTGCCTGTTATTTTGTGTTTGACGGTGAGGGAACAGCTTTAAACGTTTCCATGCTCTTTCTGCAGAACGCCATCACGGCGCTGCACTGGTCACCTCTTGTGAAAGATCTGATCGTGTCTGGTGATGAGAAAGGTGTCATTGTTTGTCACTGGCACAACAGAAGTGACAGCCAGCAGTTCTTCCCAGAGCCCCGAACAGTTTTCTGCCTCACCTGTTCTCCTCATCATGAAAACCTGGTGGCCATTGGGTAAATGCTCTTTAATAAATATTGGTTATGTTTTGTTTTCCACTCCTCTTCTGCAAGAATTTAACTGGGAGGTTTTGCTACGTGGTTGAAAGGTTAATTTTAAGAGGTTTTGGTCGTTGTTCTTTTAGTTTGGAATAAAATAAATCAGAAGTAACATTTGGGTTTTGTAAAAGAAAATCTGTAGCAGTGTAATGGTCCAGGCTGGCTTCTCTGTAATGGGGTGATAGTGACCCTGGAAAGAGCTTTTAAATCACCTTGCATATTATTCCACAAGCACTCTCATTAATTTAAATCTCTGTTTCCAGCTACAAGGATGGCATGGTGGTTATAATTGATATCAGCAGGAAGAGAGAAGTTGTGCACAGGCTGAGAGGCCACGAGGATGAAATCCATTGTCTGGCCTGGTGCCCTGTGCCTGGGGAAGAAAGTTTGTCTGCTTGGCAGGATGAGCTCCAGGGTATGTAGATGTGCTTAACAGTTTGTGGGGTGATTTTTTTGTTCATGTAAATGCCCTTCTAGAGGCCTGAATTCCTCACAGGAGGTCAGTAAATAGCTGAGCAGCTGATAGGCTCAGTAAAATACATTCTGAGACAAATCAAGATGATTTTCAGCTCGTTCTTATGAAGCTTGGCATTTTAAAGCATAATAACATGGCTTCAATGGTGTTCAGCAGCTCCTTCAGAGGAAGGCAAAGCTCCAGATGGGGAGCTGACCCAGGACCCAGCCACCAAGAAAGGTTGTTACCTGGCTTCTGGCAGCAAGGATCAGACCATTCGAATATGGAGCTGTACCAGAGGCAGGAGTAAGTAGGAGATAAACAGAGCTCTTGAGCTGCAGCCTTGGAGGGTGCTGCAAGCTGCAGGTTCACAGGGCCCCTGGCTGTGTGAGGTGCAGTGACCCCCTGGTCCCACAGGTGTGATGGCTCTGAAGCTGCCGCCCACCAAGAGGAGAGGAGGAGCCGTGGATCCCGCGGTCAAGGAGCGCATCTGGCTCACGGTGCACTGGCCTGCTGGCCGTGCCACTGACATCCTGTCCAGTGCCTTTGGGTGAGTGGGGCTCCCAGCAGCCTGGGCACCACAGCAGCTGCATCTGCAGTTGTTGATACTGAAGGAAATGCCAGGGAAAGACCCCTCCTTCTGCCTTCCTTTCCAGTGAAACACGCCAAGAGTTAAAGAGTTCGGACTTTGGCAGAGTTACTGTTTGCATCATAATTTGTCCAACAGTCCAACTGAATAGTGACTGCTAATGGACTGATTGTGGGTTTGCCCATCTACTGAGAAAAAATGTCAGTTTTCAGGTGGTGTTTGTGTAGCTTTGTACAGACACTGGATGTCTGCAGAAATCTGTTGCTCCTGACTTGCAGTATATTTTTGATGTAGTCTGTATACAGCCTGTGTTGCTCTTCTGAAGTGAAAAAGTTAAATAAATTTCGATTTTGCAGAGGAGAACTGCTCCTTTGGAATTTGACCCAGCCTGGCAAACGAAAGTGGACTCTTCTGGGATCTTCAGAAGGACAGAACCACTCCCGAATTGTGTTCAATCTCAGTTCTGTGAAGCAGCAAGACAGAGAGCTCCTTTTCTCCATTTCAATGGACAGAGATGTAAGAACCATTTAGGAATTAACATAGAAATGCCTGTACTCTGCAGTTTGAGAGTAACCCCTTTAGGGCCACAGTTTTTCTCTCGAAGTGGGTTAATTGCAGCAAGTTTTGACATTTGTTCTGAGCACAGGTTGTTTATATTTCTGTTTGTTTATAAGCTCAACCTCTTACCATGGTGGAATGAATGCTTATGACATTCTGGGCTTGAATGGTAAGCAGTCAATGAAAGGTGTTTTCTGCTTCTTTTCCTCTGTGTTTCACCTTTAAAAGGCCTGGGTTTCCCTCTTTAAATCATTTAATTGTACAAACTAATGCATCTATTTTTTTATCGAGTTTTCTTTTCAGTCTTTGATGTTTTACAGGCAGCAGAGTGTCTCCTGTTTTGAAATTGGAAGAAAAACTTAATAAAATATATTTATTGTGTCCATTCTTGCAGCTACTGCAGCCCTGTCTGTGCCATGGAATCCTCTGGGTGCAGGTCACATCCTGCCAAGCCTTGAATGTGACCCTTTGATTCTTCATTTCACTTCTGCTCTGGTTTTTTTCTTGTCCTATCACTCGCTCTGTATTTAACCATTCCTTGTTCCTTAAATACTCTTCAGGTGAAATGCTGGGATCTGTCAACTCTGGATTGCAGCTGGACCATGCCCACCCTTGGGGGATTTGTCTACAGCCTGGCCTTCTCCCCTGTGGACATGGGCTGCCTCGCCATCGGGGTTGGAGACAGCATGATCCGCGTGTGGAACACTTTGTCTGTCAACGACATTTACGATGTTAAAATCTTCTGGCAAAGCATAAAGTCCAAGGTTACAGCAGTAAGTGTGCTTTGGAGTCCTTTTTTCCCCCCTTTATCTCTTCTTTTCCCTCCATTTTTTTTCAAGTATGTTTTTCTCTCTCTCTCACTCAGAAGGTTTGTCCCAGCTGAAATGACATAAAGCCAAGTTGTTCATTTTATACTTGATTCTTTCTGTATACATTTTAGAATCTGGCAACAAATTTTTAGACCTATTTACAATCCTAGAAGCTTGCATTCACATCTAGTGGAAATAAGCTGAAGTCCAGCTGGCTGTTATGTTACTTTTTCACTTTTCTCTTCCTTCATGATTCTTCCTTGCTTCATCCATGGTTGCCCTTGCTCTACTAGGGATTTTGACAGATACAAAACCCAATACAACCAATACAGGTCTCTTCAGTTGGTGTTTAACCAGCAGTTGGTCAAAAGCTACTGCCTGGTAAAATAGCTGGCAGCTGTTTCTGTTTTGTAATGTAGATATCAAATAGCATTTTAATGATTTTAGTGCCTTGCAACTTAGCACAAATGGGAGGGAGAAAGCCTTTGATACTCAGAGCAGAGTGATCAAATCAAGTGGCTGTGGTTGGAAGGATGGGTGTAGGGCATGGTCCTTCCTCATCAGTTTCAGCATTTTCCTTTTGTTTATTATTTAGCAATAAAGTGTTTGTAACTTAGGTCATTATGTGTCTCTTTCTATTTTTTCTTGCAGTTATCCTGGCACCCAACTAAGGAAGGCTCCTTGGCTTTTGGAACAGATGATGGAAAAGTTGGCATATTTGACACCTTGTCCATCAGGTAAAAAAGTAACTTTCAAGTTTATTAGTGTCAGATCCTGCTGGTGTTGCCCTACAGGGGTGGTGTGGTCTTTCCTGAGGGATAGCTTTGCTGTTAGATGAGGAGGATTAAATTAAAATTAGTCAAGCAGTTGGATTTTTTCATCTGCATTAATATCTGTGAGCTTCTAAGTTAAAATTGCATGACTAGAGATCACCTGTGAGAGGACATCAGCTCAGGAAGACTTTATCCACAAAGACATTTTCAGGGAGGGAGGAGCAGCAAGGAGGGAAGGTCACCAGGACAATTGTGTTACAATATCAGTTGTGTCCTACAGCAGATGTTAAAGAAAGCTTGGTTGAGCCATGGTTTTAGAATGTTAAAGCACCTGGTGTCTCAAGTACATTGCTTTGATTTTATCTTATTTTGATTTCCATTTGCTGAAATCCATTTGCTGCCCCTGCATCCTTATCCTCCTGCCCAGTGGTAAGAATAAGCCACCTCAGATCTCCAGCACTTACCACAAGAAGACTGTGTACACATTAGTCTGGGGGCCTCCAACTCCTCCCCTGACTTCTGGTGAGTCTTCCAACACCTTGTGACAGAGCAGAATGTCCATGCAGGGCACTCAGGTGCCACAAAGCTGCTCTTCCCTCCCTTCTTGGGAGCAGGAGCCCCATTTCTTGGTGGCGATCCTTGGGAGCAGCTAAGAATGAGTTCTGCTTCAGGAACTGGTAACAGTTTTGCAAGGATACAAACTCTTGTAATTTGTGAATTGTGGTACCTTCAGGAAATGGGTTTGAGTGCTGCCCCACAGCTCTGGGCTTCCTTCAGGGTGTTACAGACCAGGAACTGCACAGGCTTCCTGCAGCAATTGCATCAAATCAAATACAGGTTCCAGAGTTTCTGCCATTTGAACTTGAGCTCTTCTTACACAACTTGGATTTTTTCATTTAAAGGATCAAAATTTAAAGGGAATTTTACTGTTTGCAGTGATTGTGGTATGAGGGATCTGTTGCTAGAAATGAGAGCTCCTTTCAGAGGGTTGTGCTGTGAGAATTTCCTGCTGCTGGACCACAGGCAATTGAAGGGTTTATATTGCTCTTGGAAATAATGTTTTGATTTATAGTGGGAGGGAGTAGTTCTTTGATGACTGATGAAGAACAGAGCATAATTAGCTCTTTTTCTTTCTTGGATAGGAGAAGAAGGTGAACATCCCTCTGTAACTTTATACAGTTGTGCTGGAGAAGGAATTGTTTATCAACACAATCCCTGGAAGCTTAGTGGAGAAGCAAATGACATCAACAAAGTCATCAGAGACACCAATTCAATCAAAGTATGAATTTGAGGGGGTTTTATGGATTCATAGTAACCATGCCAGAGTTTCCACGGCCTTGTAGTTCTAAGTTTCTGATTTTGCCATTGTGATGTATCTGTAACAAAAAAATTAAACCCCTCAGTGTCCACAGATGAACTTCAGTGACAGTCAAACTATTTAAACAGTTTATGTATTTGTGTCTGAAGAGGGTGGTTGGTATTTTTTTTCTCCCAGTGCCAATGTAGCACATCATTTTCTGGCATCAGGTGCTTAATTTTCTACACTGTAATTTGTTTGGGAAAGGTAAAATGGGACAAAGAGTTTGGGTTTAAAACAGTGTGTGGCTGTTTAAAATAATTGGAGCTTTCCAGTTTGAAAGCACTTGTAGTGATATCCTGAATTATGTCCTAGCTTGCACCACGTGGTTGGCATCCATCAGTTATTTACCTCAATTCCTTTAATTCCCTTGCTTCAGCCACAAACTTTTCAAAATAATTTTTCATCAAAAATAATGATGATTTTGCAGGAGGCTGTTTCCATTTATACTGCAGCCAGTGCAGAGTGGTTGGTGAGCACTGAGTATCTTCTCAAGAGTGATCAGTCATTTCCTAGTTGAAAGTATAAAATAAGTGAAGTGGGTTGGATCTTCAGTTCTTTTAAGTCAGCTGAAGTCAGTCAAAGGGTATTGATTTGGATCAGCTGGGGTTTGGCTTCTTCTTGAGTGAAGACTTGCTGGGGGTTGAGAGAGAATGTCACAGGCATTGAAATGATGATATTTATGTGTCTAAATTGTAAATTGTAAGTAGTTTTTGTCTGAATTAGAATGGGTAAGGATAATTACAAGTAAACTTCAGTTTCTTTTGAAGTGTGAAAGACTTTGCTTGCAATGTCTGGTGCTTTCCAAGGAGTGTAAGGAGATGAAACATCCAGGTCCTGCTGGAATCCAGACAAAGCTTCAAAATATTTCCCAGAACTGATACAAACAATCCTTGGTTCTTGCATCAGTTCTTTCAGTCTTAATTGCTCAGGTTTATGTCACTGCTACAAAAGCAATGGACACTTTGATGCCTTTAATTTTGCAGACTAATTGCAGCTCTGTCCAGTTGCCAGCCTTGCTCTGTTGAATGCATGTGAGAGAGATTTAAGAGTTTTTGGCAGTAATTGTGTCTCCTTTCTGCAGCACAAGCTGCCTGCACGTACAGAGATCAGCTGGAAACCAGATGGCAAACTCCTGGCTCTTGGCAATGAGGATGGGTATGTTCCACTTGCAGGTTAAGGTGGTGTCTGTGCTGATCTTGCAGTGGTGAAACAAAAGTACTTCTTGTTGCCCTGCTTTGTCTCTGTTCTTTCACTGCTGAGGTGTTTGAATCAGGATAATACAGCATTCCCTGCTGGTATTTGTTGCAGCTGCTCTTGGCATGGGGGATCTCCATTGCCACATTAAATTCTTTTTTAAGGATCCACTCATGGTTGAAATGCACTTTTGCTGATGTGCTAAACCAGGGTTTGAGTTGAATCCAGAAAGCACAAACTCAGTTAACTCAAGTTCACATGCCCCAATTCTGCTCATGCAAGATAACAAAAAACTTCCCATTTTCACCAACTACTAGAATTCTTACACTGTTGTTCTTCCATTTCAGCTCAATTGAAATATTTCAGGCACCAAACCTGAAGTTGCTCTGCAGTATCCAGCAGCATCACAAGCTGATCAATGCCATTCGTTGGCACCATGAGTACGGGACCCAGCCAGAGCTGAGTTACTTGATAGCTTCAGGCTCCATCAATGCCACCATTTATGTGCATAGTCTGAAGAGTGTTATAGGTAACAGTTTGCAGATTATATTCCAAGGCTTGGCATCTTTTTTTTTTTGTTTGTTTATTTCTGTTTTTTTTCTTTCTGACCGTACTTAATAATTTTCTTTTTTTCTTTCAGAGAACCCTTCAGAAAGTCCCTTGACAATAACAGAGCCCTTTCGAACTCTGGCTGGGCACACAGCTAAGATCACAAGTCTTGCTTGGAGCCCCCACCACGAGGGAATATTGGTGTCTGCTTGCTATGATGGCACTGCACAGGTATTGTCCAAAGCCCCTCAGAATTTTATTTCAAATCATCCATTCCACAGCTGACTACAGAGCAGAACTTGGTTTTGTGAGATAAAGTATTGAAGTACTGCAAATTTACCTTTGGTAACCTTCTGGATACCTGATAGGCAGATTATTTTGTGATTTGTGAATTGATCTGTAAGTCCAGTCATTAAGATTTTCATTTTAGCACTTTTGGATCCTTAGACAAGAAAGATGTTGTGCAGCTGTATCAATGCAAACAAAGGAAGCCCTGAAATTGCTCCATTTGTGTTTGAAGTACCCCTGCAAAATCCAAAAAGAGAAGCTCCTACATGTGCAAATCATGAGAAAATGCAGAATATTAGGTGAAGAAGAAACTTTCTGAGTAATTTGATTTCTTTCTTGCTGCCAAGGTGTGGGATGTGATGAAGGAAGAGCCACTCTGCAACTACCGAGGGCACCAGGGCCGCCTGCTGAGTGTCCAGTGGTCACCAGTGGATCCAGATTGTGTTTTTACAGGAGCAGATGATTTTTCTGTTCACAAATGGCTCATCTCCAACCAACCACACACAAGGCCTCCTCAGGGTGAGTGTGTTCAACCAGAAGATCTTTCCCAAGGGTGATGTTGGAGCTGAGAAATGGAGAGTTGCCATGTTGAAATGCTACAACTTCTTGTGCTGAATTCCAAATCTGCCTCTTCCTCTTCAGGAGTAAACTGTGTCTAGATTTAAACTGAGTGTCCTTATTTGGAAACTAAATGTTGATCTTGAGAGACAGGCAGATAATTCTCTAAAATTGCCACCTTTTACAGGCAAGAAGAGCATAGAATTAGAGAAGAAGAGAAGTATGCAGCCAAAAGTGAAAGCCAAGAAGAAGAAAAAGCCTGTAGGCAAGAGTCTAGGCAAGCAGGATGCAAATGATGGCATGAATGGTGATGACAGCATGAAGGAAATGCTGCTGGAGGAAAATGGAGTGTCAGACCACGAAGGAGAAAAAGAAGCTCAGGAGGCAGAGTTGGCTGATAAAGTCTCTGTGACTGGTAATAATCAAATCATCACAATTCAATGTTTCCTGGCCTGTTTGGGCCTCAGAGCATCACCAAATTTAATTTTCATGCAGATTTTCTCATTGTATGGTTTTATTGAAATTGCCCACTTGAAGGAAAAAGATCTGGAATTCTTTTTCTAATTATCTAAACTAGGTTGGGACTAATTGTCTTTAGATAACAAGATTTTGGCTTCATGAACAGAGTTACCATGTTTGGCTTGAAGCAATGTCATTTTTGATCAGCATTGGTAAATCTTATAATACTGGTGGATCTTCATTGGTGTCTCTTGACATCTCATTAAGCTTTGTAACAGTCCTTTGTTTTCTTGATATTTCCTTTCCCTAAAAAGCTGTTAAATTCTATGACAAAGCTAAGCTTGGTTTCTGTATGTTTCAAAATTAATGTAACAGAATGTGAATATGTGAATTATTCTGGGTACATTTCCAATCATTGATTTTCCTTTCTTTTAAATCACTTGACTCCACAGTGTCCAGGGATACATCTTCATCTGCATGTGATTATTCTTTCTTCAGCTTGCCAAAGCCTTCTGTGACCCAGAAAGCTGCTCCTGTGAAAAAGGATCCACCTAAAGAGAAACCAAGTGAGTCCTGTTTCAAGGCAGAGTTCCCCATTCTAGACTTGTTTGACTGCAGATTCCCTTCCTAATGTGACACCAAATAAATGCCAGAGAAGGAAGAGGGTTCTTCTAAAATCTGTTGAGGAGTTCTGCTGTAACTGCAGCAGCAGTGACTAAACTGTGTCTGATTTTTCAGCTCCTGATGCCTCTCTGAAGAAGAGGAAGCCTCGTTCTATTCTGCCCTTCAGCACATTAATGGATCACAGATCAAAAGATGAATTGCATCAGGACTGCTTGAGGCTGGCTGCATGTCTGAAAACTAAAGGTATCAGTATAAAACTTAAAATACTGAGAGGGTGGGTGCTCTCAAGTACCCAGAATCAAGTGTCCAGGGACTTGACTTCAGCCACAGGACATTATTCTTTTAAAATCCTCACCTTCATCAAAGAGCGTGACCAGTTGTGGTGTCAAACTTAGACCTAAGTACTGAGTGTGGACCAGCAAATTAATAAATCTGCTATGCAGGGAAGAAAGTAGAAGACAGAAATATTTGCCAGCACTTGAGCGGTACAGTGACTTGGCACATTCCAGGTCCCAGTTGTGTATTAAATCCTAGATATTCATTCTTCTTATCTGGTTTAGGTAACAATGAAGATCTGTCCTCTGAGCTCCAGGATTGCATCCACTTGGGGCTGTTCACAGACAGGGATTCTCTGCACAAGATGATTGATCTGGAAGGTAAGTGGCATAAAGATTGTGTCCACTCTGACTGTTATATTCAAGTAGAAATAAAATGGGGGAAAATGCTTGAATTTTCTTTAGTGTGGATTACAGATTAGGATTAAAGATACATCTTTTTCCCAGATAGGTTTTACAACTTTCAGATGCAAATCTGCCATACCTTAAGCTTGAATGATTTCACTTTTGCCAGGCTGTCTTACTGTGCTGTTGCACTCATGCTGATGGGAAGTGTGTTTGCTTCCACCAGGAAAGCACCACTTGGAGAATGGGCATGCAGAGCTCTTCCAGCAGCTCATGCTGTGGAAAGGAGACATGAAGGGTGTGCTCCAGGCAGCTGCTGAGAGGGGGGAGCTGACAGACCAGCTTGTATCCATGTCACCCATGGGTATGTTTGCTCTAGCACCACATAAGCTGTGGGTGGAAGTGGCTGCCAAGGGTATCCTCATTCTGGTGGTTCTGGAGAGAAATTCAGGAATTGCTTCTTTTTAATATGATTAGCAGTCCTTACAGCCTCCTGCTAGTTTAAATATGCTTCTATTTTACTGGCAGTGAAGTCCTGCAGTCATGTTCAAGTCTTAGTTTTTGCCCCACTTCATTAACCTGTGTTAGGATGGTTAAGAAATAGAAACTAATCTGTGGCAGAGAAGAGGTACAGATTGAAGAAACCAGTGAAGAATTCCTACAGGGATTCTTCCAGTTATAAAACTTCCTCCAATGGTGTTGCCTTCTCTTTTGCAGTTGGATACCAGGCCTGGGTCTGGGCAGTGGAAGCCTTTGCCAAGCAGCTGTGTTTTCAGGAGCAGTATGTGAAGGCTGCCTCCCACCTCCTGTCCATCCATAAAGTCTATGAGGCTATCGAGCTCCTGAAAGTGAACAACTTCTACAGGTTGCTCTGTATTTATGTTTAGCACTTCATCTGGTTCTCTTGTGGGGTGGTTTTGACATTTTGGTTCACTCTTTGCCCACAGTCAGGTTGACTTCTCTGTCTGGTTCCCCTTGTGTGCATTAGGGAAGCAATTGTAATGGCCAAGGCCAGGCTGCGTCCAGAAGATCCAATTCTGAGGGATCTCTACACCAGCTGGGCAGCTCTGCTGGAGAAAGATGGACATTATTCCATGGCTGCCAAATGGTGAGTGTCACTGGGGAGAAGGCAGAATTGGTTCCATGCCTGAAACAAAGAAGGTCCTTCTGTTAACTGGTCTGGTCATTGGTTGTATAAGGTGCTTTCTGAGCCTCAGCTCACTAAATTTCCTCTAACACAGGTGAGAAGAGAAGCTCCAGAGAGCAGTTCAGAGCAGAAAGTCCAAATTCTACATTACAGTAGAGCCATCTCTTTCCACAGACATTACTGGAAGTTTTTGAAAACCAGTCTAGCAGGACTAAGGTTAGGCTGTCTACAAAAAGACTGTGAGATTTCCAACCTTTCCACTGGAAACATGCAGTTCATCCTGAGTTTCTTGAAGCCTTAGCTAATATCCTGGTCATTGGATTATCCTGCTCCAACTGGAATGTTTTAACTTTGTGGCTACCAAAATTATTAATACCATTTGAACTATTTTGGCTGGAGTAGTGTCCTCTGCTTGATGCTGATTTCAGTTCTGGCATTTTTGTGGGCAATCACACTTGTGAAAAGATTTGCATGAAACCCAGAGAAATGCAGTAGGGACAAATAGCTGCATATAACCTTTGTCTCTTGAATCTGTTTAGTTTTATTGCTCATCCAAGCCATGTGTGGCATGCACACCACCAGAGATTTCAGTCCTGACTTTAGAGCTGTGTGACTTCCCCTTTGTAGCTTTGCATCAGATTATTCACCATATGTCTATAGTAAACTTTGATAAGAAAAAGTGATGAGAGCTCTGAGAACCTGCAAAATCCAGGGTCATCTTCATTTGCTTGTTTGTGCTACTGTGTTGCAATACAATTTAAAAACTATTTTAGTACCAATCAGCCTGGTTTGCTTTTATTTTTTCAGTTACTTGGGGGCTTCCTCACCTTATGATGCCGTTAAAGTGCTGTCAAAAAAGGGGGATGTGACATCTCTTAAAACTGCTGCTGAGCTTGCACTGATATCTGGGGAGGAGGAGTTGTCAGCAACTTTGTCTTTGAGATGTGCCCAAGACCTGCTCGTATCCAGGAACTGGGTGGGAGCTCAGGAAGTCCTTCAGCAACATAAGACTTTATTTGTGAGTCTGGTCCTTTCCTTTCCACTTTCTTCAGCATTGTCTCCCTCCAGATGAACTTAACTTGGCACCACTTCCATATGTTAATAGTCTACAAGTGGTCCTTTGGGCTGGTTTTGCCTCAAAATATTTTTCTAGGAGTGTATTGGAATGACCCTGTGGAATGATCTTGGTGGGGAGGTGTGTAGACTGTGCTTGTTTTTGTATGAGAGGTTGTAGAGAAAAGTGGGATTTTTTTTTTAAGTTTGTGAGACTGATCATGAGAAGAAAGAAGTAAAGCATTTGCTGTTTACTTTCAAGGGACAAATGAGCCAACTCTAAGTCCAGCTGCTGGAGGCTTAAATTTGAAATCTCTAGTGGACTGAGAAGCAGGTGGCTACCTTGGCTTGCTCTGAGGTTTCCTTCTGACTTCCCTTAGGCTCTGTCACCAAGAAACTGCTACCAGGCATGATGTTCTTAAGTCATTCTACCTGCTGTGGTCAGCAAGGGATTGTTTTTCATGTTGCAGCAGCTCAGGGTTTTGGTTTTTTTTTCCCTCCTTGTCAAAGGGACAAAGACTTGTTTTCTGCATGAATGAACTGCTCTGTAGATGCCTCAGTGAAAGGAATCCCTGTGAGAGGAAGAGCCCAGTGCCCCCCAGTTACCACAGCTGGGAGCTGAACAGAGAGGCCTCATTTTTTGACATGGTGATAGCAGTGTGGCAGAATGTGCTGGGCGTGGACACCACTGAACAAGCCACGTGTGCACAGGAGCAGCTTGGCAGGATTGAGCATCCTCCTTCAACCAGCAACACACACCCAAAGCAGGTAGATGGATTTTGGATCTGTGCAGGCACAATGCCTTACTTTGGCATAGGCAGTAAACCCAGCCACTTTGTGGTGTTGCAGCAGCCATTCCCAGGGAACTGATGCCTGCACCCTGCTGCAGGATGGGGTTACAGTCTGGGAGAGACATGATCAGCAGCTGGGACAGCTTTGTGTAGCCACCAGTTCGTTTCTGCATTTGTTTCTGTGCAGGGTAAGAGCTGACACAGGGTGTTGGGGTCAGCACTGTCACTGAGATGTGCTGGCTGGGAGTGACTGACAGAGCTGAGTAGTCTCAGCACTGATTCAGGGGTTTGAATTGGACTGTCAGGGAGGCAGGGCTGCTTTTTGTTAAAATATCCTGGAGTTTGCAAGGTCTGTCCACAGACTGGTGCTCCTGCAGCTCTTCTCTGTGACCACAGTGAGCCACTGCTGCCACTTCTCATCTGTTCACTAAGACAGGCAACCACAGTGGCTGATTTTACAGCTCTCAGTGATGTAGAAATGCTCTATCTCCTGCATGAAGGAGACTGTGTAAATTGCATTGTCATTAAAATTGCTTTTGGTCGAGTGATGAACTTTTGGGCTCTTCCACAGTGCTCATAAGCTCACCTTTAGCAGTATTAAAAAGCAGTATTAACTGTGCTCTCTGGTGCTTCCTGTAGGTGCTTTTCTATATCTCCCATGACCTGACCCTTGCAGCCCTGAGCTCTCACTTGGGTGTGTGGGATGAGGCAGTGAAAAGCATTCTTGGGGCTGTGACACGCAGTTTTGATGCTGGGAATTTCACTCTGATGCAGGAGATTTGCAGTATCGTCCTTCCTGAGGGTAAGTCTCTCCTTGTGTCTCTTCTGGCACTGACAATTCCTAGGCTAAATAATGTTTGGAAGCAGCAAACCTACCCATATCTGTGGAAACCTGTGGAATTTAGCTAGTGCAGAGGCCACTGGGCAATGAAAATTCCTGGCTGTGGAAGGAAGCTCAGCTGTGTCACCTGGTGTGAGTGATGTAGGAAACTGAGTGAATTCTCTTCTGTAAGGGACGTGGGGGACGTTAGAAAGCTGTGTTCATCTCACAGCTACACATACTCCAGCCTGTCCTCCATGGTCTTTAGAGTATGCAGTGCATTTAGTTTGTGGTTCTTGATTATGTGAGTCTTGTGTTTTGCAGCTTGGGACCAAGGAAATTTGCTGTAGCTGATGAGAACATTTTAGCTAGAACAGAGTATTGTGTTCACAAAGATGTTTTTGCTTTCATACTTCGTGTACTGCTCTGCCAGCATCTGAGTAAATCCCTGGTTTGGGTTTCCAGTGTTTCTTGGTTCATTTACCAGATCTGCTCTTTGTCTTTGGAAAGTTCTATGAACTATTTGTTGTCCTTTTCTCGTTATTAGGCTGTGATGACCTGAGACACAAACTGGACAGCACAAATTCTCAGAGCATGGATGCCTGCAGGAGTCTGGAGGGCTTTGTGGCTTACAGACTGCTCTATGACCTGTGGTGGAATCCTCCCAAAGACTCCCTTGGCCTGCAGAAGGCTGTGTTGGGCCCCAGTGAGCAGACAGCTCCTGAGAAGAGCTGTATTTCAGGTGACCCATCCCCTGAGGAAACGGTTCAGACTGCAGCTGAGATGGGAGAAGAGCTCTGCAGTACAACTGAAATTCATAAGTGTGAGACACAAAGTGATTCAACAACTGACTTGGTTGATGTGGTAGACAGACAGTCAAAACTGAAGGGTTGCCAAGTGCTCCTCTCAGAAGAGATGGCTGCCTTGCAGAACACCCAGAGAGACATAGCTGAGGTCCAGGAGACTTTAGCAGAGATGATCCGCCAGCATCAGCAGCAGAGGAACAATCTCCAGGAAAACATGAATGGAAACACCCAGGGAAGCAACCTGGAACAGAGTTCAGAGACTGAATCAGACAAACCCTGCTCTGACAGCAACCAGATGAACGGGTAAGATTCAGCACAGGAATGAGTGGATTGAAAAGTGCTGCTTATTTTTGTGTTTGTGCAAGAAATTACTTGTTTAGCTTAGACTGCCTCTAATCTCCAGCCCATCACCCAGGCACACTTGAATATACAGCTGAGAAATCTTGCATTCCCCCTGGGCTGAACCACCACGTGCATAAACTCAGGGCAGCTGAATAGTTTTGAGATGCAGAAGCTGTTGTTACAGTGAATAGGCAGGGCAACTTGAAAAGGGGAGGATAATGAAAAGGCTAAGCATGATCTAAGAGTTCTGTTTCTTTGTTGAACATAGATTTGGGACTTTGGCAGGAACGAGCTAGAGCATAAAACACTTGGCCAGTTGTCTCCTGTGCTCCTTGTCTGTGTAGCCTCCCTCCTAGTCACCTAAACAAACAGTTACTCATGACTCCTGCTCTTCTCTTGACAGCAAAGATGAAGTGAAGCAACCTGTAACACTGCCTGAGCTCACAAAGCAGCTTCTGAAAGCAAAGCAGAAATTAGCTGAATTCCCAGACAATTTAAAGGTAAGTTTTCAGAGAGCAATTGCAGTTCTGAAAGAAGACAGTCATTCTGTAAGGGCAGCCTCATCACAGAATCCCTTTCATACAGAAAGGAGCAGTGATGTTCCTTGTGATCATGTGTCAGTTTTGAGAGAACTGACACATGGCATCAGGGTGGTATTTTTATTTCAAGTTTAATTTTCCCTATGCATTTGGAAAGCACAGCTAAAACTCCTGTGTGGGAGAACTCAATGAGATGTCCTGTATGGATCATCCCATGCATTTTAAGAGTAATCCCTTGCTACTTACATATGAAAAAAATTATAAACAATGCAATCAAAAATTAAAGCTATAAAATGGCCTTTATAGATTAGGAATTGTAGAAAGTACATATCACACATTTGAAAACATGTAACCATGGTGATTGGGCAAGAGGGGGAAGACCTGGATAAATGTGAAGAGAAAATGCATCTGCCCCCTGGCTGTCTGTTCCTAGAGTACTACAAAGCACTGTCTTTAAAGAGCTGCCTGATCATGTGGAACAGCTGTAATACAAACTGTAGACATCACCTCATGTTCCTTTTCTTGCAGGTCTTCCCATTCCCTGACGTGCTGGAGTGCTGCCTTGTGCTCCTTCACCTTGGCTCCCAGTGTCCTGCTGAGCTGCAGGAAGAGGCCCTGGCTCTCCTTGGGAAACACGGTAGTGCTGGTGTTTACAAAAAGGCTGGCAGCAGGTTCTTGAGATGACAGCTGGAGACCAGACTGTCTCCCTTGAGCTGCCTCCAGCTTCTTAGCACCAAGGCTGTTCTTTCTTCAAGGGAAGCCTCCTTTTGATGGCTGTGGTTGCTGCTGATACAAAATGTCAGGTTTATACACATCCACTTGTGCTCATCCACTGTTACTATTGAAGGAGACTGTTAGAAAACTGAAAAGTAGAGTGTGGGCTTGACTGTTGTAATGGATTTTTGTATGTTTTTTTTATTTGTTGGACACTATGCTAATGAAGGCTCTTGCTGTTTACATGCAAGAGAAAGTTTTGAGCAGCTGTATGGTCTTTCAGCAGAGGAGGAAGAGTAGCTGCCCTCAAGAAAATCAATGATTTGTGTAAGCAAACTGACCCTTAGGCCAGTATTGTTCTTAAAAGCATTGTGAGTTAATTTTCTCTCCTTTAAATAAAGTCTTCTACCACCGTGAATTGGTATTTAATCTGATTAATTAGTGTTGGTATTTAATTTGATTAATTAGAAGTTAGTTCTCTAGAATGGTGCTATTGTAGAAAGTGCCAAAACCAAGCCTGGATTTTGCAGTCTTGAACATGCAGTATTTTGCCCAGTCTTACAGCTTAAAGGCTTTGTCTGTCTTGTTAGAAAAAGTAACTTTTTCTCTGAAAAACACAAGGCTGCATAAGCCTTAGTGAACACAGTATGTCTTAGTCATTTTTAGAAGCAGGGTTTTAAATGCAGAAAAAAAAGTTGATGGGGGAGAGTGTGCATCATGAATTTAGAAAGCTTCAAGTACAGTAGAGATTATTGTTTAAGATTTAAAAAGAGGAGTGATGAATTTTTTTAGATCAAAAGCTGTGCCAGATTCTTCCAGCCCAAATGCAAACTTAATCCTGACAGCTTTCCTGCTTCAAGCTGAGTAAAGCCTCAGAACAACTTCAGGACCAGCAGGTGAAAGCCAGGGGTTAGACTGGAACAAGATCCTGCTGTAGCTGTGTTAATCAGTGAAGTGTTGCCACCACTTTGAATTTGCTCAATTCTGTACAAAGTACCCGCAAACCAGGCGGGGGAGCCAGTGCTTAACCAAGGCGCCTTCCTGCACTTAGAGCGGGAAGCACCGGCCCTTAGAGGGAGCAGGAACACTTCACACACGAGTTTGTCCCTCTAAGTGGCCACTCTGCACTGCAGGAAAACTGCACCACGCTGTGAGCTGTGCTGAGAGCAGCAGAGAGAGAGTAAAACTCTCCCAGAGCTCTTCAGCTCAGCTGTGCTCAGCTACTGTACAATCAGCTCAAAAGACATTTTACTAAGAACTACCCCAGCAGCACAGCATAAATGGTAAAAGAAACAAACTTGAGCATCTTCAAGCGTGTTTCTCCCAAATTCAGACTCCAAAGCCTCAACTGTGGAAATTTCAGTGCTTGATGGAAAATCCAAAACAAAGCCTGGTTTAAAAAAATTTATTTTACAAAAAATAAAAACTAGTCTTTACAAACATTTCAAATACCAGCTCTAAACCTCAACTCTTTAATAGTGGATTAAGCTTGTTCAAAATGCCAGACAAAGTCTTAAAAATTTTTAAGTTTGACATGTCCAAAAGGGTTTGTTCTTTTAAGAAATGTCATTACAGAGCTGTTAAAAAAATATTAAAGAATGTTTTTCAAAGTCAGAATCCCAAGTTCTTCATCCTCTTAACTACTTTTCAGGTGTTTATCATGAAAACAAACAGCTGTTTTATCTGTTAAGAATATTGTAAAATTAGAGTCTGGAGAAGCAGGGGGGAGAAGAGAAGCAAATATTTGTCCATGCTGTCCTAGTTGTGTTGCAGAATAAAATTTGTAGGTTTAAACTGAAGAAAACTGAAGTCAAGAGTTATTGGTCCAATCCCCTGTCAGAGGTGAACTTTTGGGCCTCTGAATGTATTTCCAGAACAGTTCCTTAATACCCGTAAGAACAAAGCTGAGGCTTAGCATGGGTCAGAGAATTAGGAAGTAAGGAGTGCTGATCAAATCAGCTCCATTAATCTCCATTCCCTCTGTTGTTAAAGCAAATCTCTGAATATTTTTAGCTGCAAGGATCATTTTTAATGTCATCCGTTCCCAAACCTCTGCAGTGATCAAAGGGAGCAATTTCCACAGAGATAAAATAAGCAACACATGAAGTGAAAGCTGTCACCCTCACAACATGCAGAAGTTTTAAAATAAGCTTTATAAAACACAAATTCCAAATTTGTGTGGATGTCTGTGTCCATTTTCACTGCATTTCCCAACCCTTAGCTCCACCCAAAATGCTACTGGTAAATCTTCCTTGCAGATTCTGTACAGTATAAAGAGGAAAAAAACAGAGGTATACACAGTAGATTCTGTCCTTTACCCTTGGTATTAAAAATATGGTAAACCACAAATGCTGGCATTAGGAATTCAGTCAGCTCTTCAGGGTTTCAAAGGAAAATGCAGCTCTTCAGCAAAACTGCAGGCTTGGTGCAGCCTGTGTACTGGAGATGCTTTTTGTTTGAGACACAGTTTAGGGAAAATGGTTGAGGACAGCAGCTGCCAATATGGTAAACATGTTCTGCTGAGGGGCACCCTCATCACGGCTGCATGTTGTTGATAATGGCCAAAATGCTCATTTTCTCTTGGGCTGAGTCCACATCTTCATTCTGTTTCTGAGCCACTCCTGTGCCAAGGCCATACAGTCGTCCACAATACTTTGCATCATCAATTGTATCCTCAAAAAATAACTGTAGACAAAAAAAAAAATAGAAACAGGTATTGTTTAATTGTGCCTCTAAATCAGAAAACATCCAATGTTAATTAACAGTTCATTTGAAATCAGCCACCTCCAAGATGGAGTGTACAAATTAAAATAAGCACATGAAAGGCAAGTGAACAGAACAAGTCTGTGCCAATATCAGCAATTCCTATTCCTGACAGTTGAAGTGTGATGGCCACAGGCTCAAAAATCCCAAACCAAAACAAATAACACATTGTCCACGTTGACATTTATGGACAGGAAGTGGAGAAGGAAGAACCCTGCAGTACCTCTTTCATCCTGAAGAATGCCATTCCTGTGAGAAGAGAGTCTGAGCCTGCCTGGTGCTGTCGTCCAATTCGCTGCAAATCCAGCTGATCTGCCACCTCCTGAAGGCCACCCTGCAAACAACACAAGAGATTCTATTTTGGGAGATCCATCTCTTGCCAAAATTGCCACATTTCTCCAAAGCATGAGGGCAAACAGGCTGTGATGAAGCAGTGCAGATCCCAGCAGTACACACACTCCAGCTGTGAGTGAATCACAGTGGGAAATGGTGTTCAAGAGTGCATAAATTACTCTTCTCAAATTTAGGTGCCTTCCTTTCCTGCTACAGATACTTGAGATAAGTGTGGATACATTCATAGCTTACACATGCTGGGCCTTTCCCTCCCTTTACTCAAGGCTGTGATTCAGTAGACAAATTACTTTCAACCCTCTTACCAGTTAATCAAGCCAGGGAGTATTTCATGTAAAAGAAATACCCTTGCATAGGAAACAAAAATATGCTCAATTATAATTAGCCTCTGATACACAAACCAGAAGGCTGTGGCAATGTCCCCTTTATAATAAACACATTGGTAAGTCTGAAACTGGGGAGGGCAGTATCCATTAGACACAAACTGTGTCTCAGGTGCTCCTGTGTCACTGCTGGCTTTTATACACATTCCAGCTTTAAGGCAACATATTGCAGCAGTTCTGCCACTTGTATTCCTGTACAAGTACAGTGTTGATGCCCATCACCTGCTTGCTGGGGAGATAAAAGTACCTTGAGGTTTTTGCAGCTCTTCATTAAGTACTTCACATCATATATGGATGGGAAGAAAAGGTTTAAGATATGGAAGAATTCATGTTCCTCTTCTGGTAACCTGGAATCTGTCAACAACTTCACCATGTAGCCAAAGTCATAACCACTGAAAACAAAACCACAGAGAAACCAGGTAAGCAGGCAGTACCTACAACCCAGTCAGTACTAGTACCTCCTTTTCCAACAGAATTTTACTTGCTGTGCCTTTCCAGCCTTAACATTTTCTGGCATTCGTAAAACTCTAGATCCCAGTCAGAACTCACCCTGATTTTCTGTGTCAACACAGGACTTTGGGATGCTCCCCACATGCCTTCACTAGCCTTTTGTGGAACAGCTAAGCCATTGGGAAAAATACACATTTCTTCCCAACTCTGTACATTTCTGTAGTTAAGGGCAATAAAGAAAAGCAGGAAACTCTGCAAGTATCTGTTGAGGGAGAAAGAGGTGGTGGCAAGTCCTTTCATTTGTGATAGCATAAAGGACCAGAGGCTTCCTAATCAAGTTGGATGAAATGCTACAAGGAAGATGTCTTAACCACACAGACGGAAGTTCAGAGCACCATCAACACTGTAAGGAAGAATAAACAAGATCCTTACTTTACAATGCATTTACTAAGTGTAGAAATCACATTTCAGCTTGTTAGTAGCTTCTTCAAGAGAGGGAGACTGTACCACCAAAAGGATTCACAAGCAGTCAGAAAGTGAGACCATGAAATGTCCTTCTTAAACTTTGCCTTTGTATCCTGAAGCTTATTGTAAGAAATGCAGGACTCCTAATTTTTTTCCTTAAAATCTGTCAATCTCCATGGAAAATGCAAGAATTAAGAAGATATTTAACAGGGTCAGTGAGCATCCTGGACCCACCTGTGGAAGGACAGCCATTTCACACTGTCACTGAGGACGACTCCAGATGTCATCAGCAACTCAGCAAAATGCAGGGTATCAATCCCTTCTTCTTCATGCTTCTGGAACTGCAGCCCAGAGCTGGCAAGGAGGTCTATGGAATCCTGAGAGTACATGTCTTCCCTGAAGGAGAAACAAAGCAGGTTTGCACTCAGGGTGCTGCCAAGCTCATTTTAGAAAAATTCTCCCCACACTATGTAAAGAATTGGACTAACCAGTAGGATACCTCTGGGTTCCAATGTGTCTCTCTAGAAAATTTAAACTGACTCAGTTTTAACACCACTACTGCAGCCTCCTACAGCCTTAACAAGCTGTTCTGTGATCCTAACTAGTTAATAATTCCATTGCTAGTGCAAATTCCAAAGATTCCGCCTCCACAGGACTGAAACTGACAGTTTTGAACAATGTCACTTCTGCAAGGTGAAGGGAAGCACCACAGATGAGGGCTCAAAGAAAAAGGGAGTTCTCCCAAACAGGAAGATGTGTAACTCTAAAGCACTGACCATCATTCCTGTCTACATTTTTCCTTTTCACTCCACAGCAGGTACCACCTTATCAGCACCTCCACTTCCATCTCTGGGAGTAAACAGAATTGCATCACACTTGATTCAGGAAGGAGGACAAAGAATGACGTGCTTGGAGGAGAGCTGAACAGGAACCTGACTTCTTCACTGGTTTGTGTCATCTGAGCTTTATCAATATCTTAACTCATTTAAATGAAGTGATCACACAGCAAAAACCATTTCACTCTGATTTCAATACTTTTAAGAGGTTCATAAATTTGTGGAATAAATAGTGCAACCTTTGAGTTCAAGAACTGGATGATCTGCACATAATAGCTACAAATTTTTTTAATACTTTCCAATGGCAGTTTCATAAAAATAGATTGATTTCCTCTACATATGTAGTTTTGCCAGATAAACCCTTTCTTTATTTCCAGACAGCTCTAGTGGTAATTATGCTGAGTTTATCATTATAATTACAGGGGAAGGGATAATGAAACTTGGTTCAGCTGCAACCCAGGATATTACAGTATGGAGGAGACAAGAACTGCCACACTCCATTTAACAAGATTCATTCTCCTGAACAGATGTGATGATTACATCAACATCTTTTTAGATCCCAGCTTATACTTAAGCATTGATCTGTAAAGAGGTCTTTTTCTTTTTGATGAGACCAGCACATCCATTTATTTTTAGCAGAAAGAGATGGAGTTTTATACATATATATATGAATGAAGTTTCACTCTTCCAGAAAAAAAATAAAATTATCAAGAGAAAGGGTAATAAGGATAGAATTTTAGCATGGCTTTGACTTCCAGAAACATTGCTAACTCCTGGCACTGCTGAATAGGTTCCCACATAATCTGTACTAGAATCTGAACCCTTATTGCTCAGAACCAGCCAGCAATGATGAACATAAGGACACTGTGTATTTGCCAATGGAAAGCATCGCTCCAGCAGAAGGGAACAGGAAATGATTCCCAGCCCAAAGACTCACGTGAGGTTGAATTTGAAGTTGAACTGCCAGGTGTTGATGCCAGAAGGATATTCCCCCTTCTCGTTCGTGAAAGTCAGGCCCAGCTGGATAATCTTCAGCAGGTCCACGTTGCAGCGAAGGAGCTGGTACTGATAATCTATGGAGCTGCGGAATTCGCCGATCGGCCGCACCACCACGCCGGGAAACTCCGTGTCCTGCGACAGAGGGAGACCTCATTTCACCATGGACTCTCTCAGGAGTCTCTCATCATTACCACTCTGCTAGGGCAGTCCAGCCAGTGAGAACCTTCTGTGCTTCTCAGGAGCAGTCAGTGCCTAAATTAACAAAAACTGCTGTCAGTCAAAACACACCTCAACAACAGCAGCCACCTCGTGCTTAGCCAGTGACTGTGCCGTCTCTGCTGGAAACCAAACCACCACACTACTTCTGCCTCCAGAGCAGGTCACTTAGCTTCTACTCACTATACCCAAAAGCTTTTGCAACAAACCCAGTGCAGTGCAGCTGACATAATCTCTCCCTTGCCCAAGAGGTTTATCTGGCCACTCTTACATCACAGCCACTAAAGCAGGCCCTAAGCACACTTTCAGCGAGATTAAAAGAAGCAAAAAAGTTCATTTCCCATTGAGAAATGTTAACAAAAAAATCATATTCACTTCCACAGCTGAATTTGACACCGAAATCCTACACACTCTGCAGAGGCACCTGTTTTTATGTCACACTTTTAATAAGGACTTTTCATATCTTGAGGTTCAGTGTTCCTAAGCAAAGCTGGCAGAATTTACAGTATCACAGCTAAAACCAGTTCTTTATCTAACACACTGGGTGCTGCCAAGCAGAAACAGACTTGTAAGAGCAGGAGGAGATTCCTCCCACATGGGGGAGATTATGCTCTTCTTAAACAAAGCTTCCTGAATATATCATCTTATCTATAGCCAGAATATTTTTCTTCCCTAAGAATCAACATCTGTCCTCATTAGAGAGGAGGCAGCCCAGCTGGCAAGCAGTCACTTGCAGGCCTCCTCACCTCCAGTTCCACAGCATCTGCCATACCCAAATGGAGAAAGACATTCAAAGGACAAACACACCAGTGGAAAAACAAGGATTTAACTCCAATTGTGACTTGTTTAATTTCCCTGTTGCACAAACTAATACACTATGAACAGCTAAATATTAAATAAATTCATGTTTTTAAGGTGGTCTCCCTCTTCCCCTTCTTTCAATCAATCCACACTCAGCACTGCTTGTATTAAATCCTGGAAAGCTACTGAACAGCTTTTTATTTTTTCACCTCTTCTAGTTCAGTTTGACTGGGAGTAGGGAGAAATCATTTCTCACTCAAGAATCAACTTAGTCCACAACCCAAAAAAATCTCAGGCAATTAGGTCAAGCATAAAACATTTACCATGGCAATGTAGCTGTAGCTCAGAACAATCTCCCGAATTTTCCTCATCTCCTCCTCCAGGTTGTTGGCCCATACTTCACAGATCACCTGGCTGTTCTCTGCAAGGGCTGCTGGCATCTTGCAGGGACCAGGAAAAAGGCAGCTGATGCTGAACTCAAATGACAGTGTAGGATCACAAGCCGTGCAATCTTATCAGTGTGCTGCATTGAAGAGATAAATAAATAATGCTTTAAGTGAAGGAGGAGTGACATGTGAATAAATGCTTTGTGGGAGTCAGTCACACCTCCATTTTCACCTTCAAATAACCCATTTAAAGTTTACACCAAGCTCCTTCTCACTTTGTCACTTTCTGTAAACATGCTGAATGAACTCCAGAGCATCTGTTCAGATTACAAGAACAGATGCACAATCAACAGTCCAGTTATTTATGTAAAGAATCATTATCCCTATCTTCCTTTTCCTGGCATAAGCTTTGAAACTTTGGGCACAGGATGTACAGGCAGTGAATCCCCATCTTTAATCCTCAGCTCTTTCCCCATCCCTGGAAGTGTTCCAGTCTGGATGGAGCTCTGGTCTAGTGGAAGGTGTCCCTGCCCACAGCAGGGGGGGAATGAGATGATCCTGAAGGTCCCCTCCAACCCAAACCACTCAGATTCCATGATGAAGACAACTGTTTAAACACAACAGGATGCACTGGAGAGAACACTCATTGGCACGAGTTTCCGTGTGCACGAACAGCTGGGTGCCAAGAAGATGGAGCCGGGCTCACCTTGCCCGGCCAAGCAACAGCACAAGGGACAATGGGCAGAAACTGATGGGCAGAAACTGATGCGCAGGAAGTTAACCCTGAACATGAGCAAAACGTGCAGTTACCGGGCACGGGAACGAATCTGCCCGGAGAGGTTTTGGAATCTGCCTCAGCGGAGATACTCCTGAAGTGTCTGGACACAATCCTGTGCCACACACTCTGCGTGACCCTGCTTGTGCAGGGGGTTGGAGCGGGTGACCCGCTGTGGCCCCTGCTAACCTGACCCTGCCGGAGCCCGTGTTTCTCCGGGCTGACTCGGGACTCTGCCGCGGGCTGTTCCAGCCCACAGCAGCGCTGCAGCTCCGAAGAGCCGCGGCTGGAGCCCATTCCCCCCACTAACCCCGGCGAACCGCTCCGGGGCGGCTGCGGGCGCTCCTGCTCAGCTCAGGGCCGGGCCCTGCGCCACCAGTTACCCGGAGGGACCGAGCGCACCGCCACAGCCCGGCCCGGGCTCCCCTCAGGGCCCCTCACAGCCCGGGGGCGGNGTGGGGGGGGTACGTTACTGCGCGCGGCCGCGGTGCCCGTACTGCGCATGCGCCCAGCCCTGGCCGGCTCGCGTTTCTCCTCCTGCTGCCCCCCCGCAGTGCTGCTAATGGGCTCGCCCGGGCTCCCCGCGCCGCAAGCGGCGGGCGAGTCCAAACTCCGCGGGCGGGGGAGGAGGGATGAGGGAGCTCGCTGTCTCCGCTCTTTGAGGGAAGAGGCGCCATAACGCCCACCGGGGCTGGGGTGGGCTCCCAGCATGGGGAGCCCCCAGCACCCCGATCCCTTGGGACACGGGCTGCGCCGGGCCCTGGCTGAGCGTCCCCGAAAGAAGCTGCGGCCGCCCCTCCCTCACCGAGGGGAGATGAGGGGGTCCCCGGTCGGGGTTAGGCCCGAGCCCCCCGGGCTCCCAGGCCGCGGGCGCGCAGGGTGGGAGCGGGCTGAGGGTTTGTCTTCTGAGGGGGATTCTCTGAGGCCCAGGGAGAAAGCACCGCTGTCCTGGCACGCGTCGCTCCTACGATGTAGCGCGTATCAAGCTCATTAACTCAGCAAGTTCTGCTTCTCCCTGCAGGGGCTTAGAAGTCATTTCAGTTCCTACTGCACCTGCGGACTTTACTCTGGCTTCTCCTGTTCCAGGAATGGAATTTAAATTTCGTTAGCAACAGAAGGCTGGAGCTGGTAAAGCAGCCACTGCTTGTGTAACACGGCTGCCAGCATTGCTTTGCTGGCTGATGCTGATGGCAGATAGGCACTTCATTTGGAAGCTTGTCTACTAATTAAGCTTAGATAGTGTTTCCTTTCTTTTAGACTGCCTTCCTTCTGGACAGGGTTGCATCTGTTGTAAAATACTTCTGTGCCTATATATATATACATATATACGTTCTGGTGCTGGATTGTCTGCCCACCATATGGTAGTCTTTCCTCTCTCTGAATCTCAGTTATTTGCCCAGCATTTTGACCAAAGTATCTGGAAAACCAGAAATTGGTATCTTCCACACGTCAGCCATCGCTCAGTGGCTCAGGTTTAATGTTCATGCCTCAACAGAAATGTTACCTTTAGAAAAGAAGAGGGTTTTTCAAGTGCTGCTCTGTCAAGTGACCTTGCTGGTGTCAGCATTTTGTTACATCCTTTTATTGAGTGTTTTGATTCTACCGTTTTGCCTGAGTCTGGGGGCGTGGCCAGGT
>VZRX01011382.1:78929-92456 GCA_013398075.1 Notiomystis cincta | reverse complement strand
TTTTCTCTTAAAATGAGTAGAAGCTAAATGTGGCCTAACTATCTTCATGCTTTCTCACAGACCCGATTAGCAGAAAATATGCAGACTTTGTATTCCTAGGGCTGAGAAAGCAGAAATGTGCAGAAATAGCTCACATTTAAAATGAAAGTGCGACAATAAGGTCTTAGCATGAACAGAATTCATTAAAAATGCTTGAAGACTAACCCTCTTTCTGTTAAAAGCTGCACACTTGCTGAGGTTTATTTAACCAAATTGTCCCAGGAATTTTGACAGAATGACTTGTGTGGCAATAAAGGACACACAGTGTACTAAATATTAATGCCACACAGTGTGACCAATGTAATTTACCCTTTTCTATCTGTTATACTGTCTTCTTCTCACATGTGTGTACTGTGACCTCTAAATAACCTAGACCTGGTAGGGAAAATCAAAGTCTAGTGTGAGACCATAAACAGCATAAATCCAGAAGGTTGGTAAGCTTGGAACAGGCAGTCTTGTAAAATAAGAGACCCGAACCCTCATTTTACAGATCGAATCCATTTCTATTTTGCTCTGATCAGATTTGGCTTTCTTTTTTATTTTAAATGGAAAACTGTTTTGCAAGAAAATTTCCAGTAATTTATTCCTCATTTCTTTAATAAAATTTACATTTTAATTATAAAAGTGGTTCATGCTTACCAGAATCTGCATTTATTTTTTCTTTTTTTGTTGGAAATGCAAGATTGTTTAGGAAATGATCATTTGATTCACTGCAAAGCTCAAGGACATTCAGACAAATGGTTGGCTGGATCACATTTAATGGATTATACCAGATAGAATGCAAGAACCAAGAAATCTGTATAATAGGCTGTGGAATTAAGTAAGTATTGACCAGTGCAGAAGCAATCAATGGCTGTTGAAAAAAGAATGATTACAGTATATTACATCCTCAGGGTATAAGCATATAAATACATGCAAGTGATTTAACTTTCAAAGCTTTGTTCTGTTTGGGCAGTGGAAAAAACCCTTGGAACTATTACCTAATCTAATTGTTACTTTCACTGAGAGGGAGAAGCAGTATGGGGACAGTTATTCTTGTCAAAATATGATAATATCTTAGTGGCAAAAAATGCAGATGGAATAAATACTTTCAGAATTGTCTAAATGTTTAGAAGGGCCCAATCTAGTCTGACAAGAGTTGGAATGTCTGTAATTGCATTAGGAGTAAACCATCAATTTATACTCACTTCACTCTGTAAAGCTATGTAGTAAAATAGCTGCAGGGGATTTCATGCTGATTACATGGGAGAAGCTTCCAGATTGTTGTGGAAGAACACAAATATTTTGGGCCAGCATCTCACACAAGTGTTAAACTGAATCATGAACAGTGTACATAGACAAAACACAGTTTTCTTACCCATAAAGGTGAAAATAGAGCTATCAAACCCTGTCAAAAAATCTGGCATAGACATATCTTTGAAATTTTTTATTGGTTTTTTTGAGGTATTTCCAATTTGAGGCTCATATTTTTTACTTTCCTTATGGAAGTATGTAGCTTGCTGCTTTCAAAAGTTTATGCAGGTACAGTCAATTATTTTAGAATGTGACTCTCTTATATTGTGGATTGAATTCCTCTGTCAACAGAAATAGATAAATATTGATTTTCTTGCCAATATTATAATACAGTTTAACTACTTTTAACCATAACTACTTTTGATTCCAGTGAGAGTTTGATAATTTCTCTTGAAGAAGTTGTCCTGAAATAAAAGTCAACAGCTTAAGAATGTATTGCCTGAAACACAGCAAATGCATCCATATTTAGGTAAACATGGAATAGGTCTAGTGTCCCACAGCACCATGGAACTACGTGTTCATCACATTTATGCTTTCTACTTGGCAGAAGGTATTGGCAACATTTTAGCCGAAAGGTATTAACATCTTAAATTGTGTCTAGAAACGTGTAGTAAGTGCACCAATGAAGTGCACATCACAAAGTCCTTGAATTCAAGAAAGCAGACCAAAATTCTTGCTCTTCCCAGCAAGATTGAAGATTTTGGCTCAATTCTGTTCATTAGAAGTCCTACCAAGATGACTCTAGCTATTGATTTAATTTTGTCTTGTTGCTTGACTCATACCCAGACTGAACATCTTTCCACTAAGAAAGACTAATTTTACCAGCTGTAAGTCCCCAGTGGTGAAACTAAGTTCAGAATGCCCATTAACTTCATATTAATCAATTAAATGTGCATGAGTGAACACTTCTATTAATTATTTAACCCCATCAAATTCAAAATTGACTTGGACTTTATGAGCATCAATTAAGCTGTGGATATAAGTTGAATAAACAGATCTGCACAGGAAGTATTTACAGCCTAAATGAGTTCTAAGGTAGAGAACTATTTTTGTTCCATGTTTCTTTTAATAGCTATCTTGGCTAAAAAATGCCAACTTCACCACATTTAAACTATTTATAAATCCATCCCTTATTCAGTTAGTGGTTTAGGTTGAGCTGAAAGGAGAATTAGTTTTGAGACAGCAAGGAGGTTAATTTTTACTTTCTGTGAACATTCTATTTCAAGTTTCCACTCCAGCTGTTGGAAAGGGGACCAAACACCAACAGCCAAATGAATAAGAAGGAAGTTATTTTTCTTCTTGAAGCCTATTATTCAGCCTACCATTAAAATGTGAAAATCCTGATTCAGATCCAGTCTATCACTAATTTCCATTTCTTTTTCTCTAGACATTGCCCTCTAGTCATATGGTTTATAGTTATATGGTTTATAGTTTAAACCTATCCCCTAGGAACTGAGACATCTGATTTTCAGTCCTGCTGTCAACAAGGTTTTATATGTATTTTGTACAAAACAGGACCACATCATCAGGAAAATTTGAAGGGTTCATCTTCTATGAAAGAGATAACCTTTCACTTAATGTCTTCTACAAACCAAGCTAAAAAGGACATAAAATTAAAACAATATTTTTAATTCGATAAATCTTTTAGTTTGACATAAAACNGAGTTCATCTGGAAGATAATACAGAAGTTGTTTTCAAGCATATGAGCATTCTGAAATGAGATGAAATTGAGATGTAGAGCCAGATCTTCTATGCATCCTACTTATCTTCTTCCTTGATGATAACAGTCCTGAAGTGTTTGAAGCATGTAATCATATTCCTTCCTAGTAACTATTTAGCCAAATCAAGTTATTTATTTCATTTGAGCTTTCTCGTAAAATAATCCCTACAACCACATGTTTATTTCTGTTGCTTTCTCTGAACTGCCTCCAGCATGCTGAAATTCCTTGGCACAGAGGTGCTTGTTCCCATAAGCAGTGTCTGTGGTGTGGTCTCTTTCATGCCAGGCAGGCTGGAGCGATCTCCTCCCTAGGCCACGGCATTGTGCCTCTACACGCACAGCCTAAATTTACACTGCAGATTTTTTTGTTGCTGTGTTCCTTTGCACAAGGTTCCTTATAATTGGCTCTCTGCAGTCACCCTCAGGGATTTGGGCTGAATCCCTCTTCTGAGAAATATATTTATTTCAGGTGATTCTTCCTCTAGAGTAGCTTGCATCTTTTCCAGATTAGACATATTTTTTTTCTTCTCTGACCAGCTTTCTAACTTTTCTCATTTCTTGTCTAGTTTTGGTGTTCTTCTATCAAATTAAACCTTATAATAGGTAAATATCACTTGCATTCTGTTTCTTATTGCTTTAAGTTCATCAGTGAGCAAAATAAATGAGACAAAAGTTAAGATGTCTTTGACATCCACTGCTCTCTGTTACCAATTATTTTGCCACTTAAAGCATTACTTTTAGTTTTTTTAAATAATTTTATTAATATTTTTACTATAATTCCTATTGAAATCTCTATATGTGCTTTCTGATATCTTCTTTTTTGCCCAATTTCTTTCCTGGGGTGGTTGGTAAAACAAGAGTTCAGATTAGTAAAATTACTTAGGAGCTTAGAGGCATACACCTGTCAATGCCTTTGCCTTAGGAGTTTATATGTACATATTATTTTTGTATATGAAATCCTCAGAATTTCAAACTTGCCATTATTACTGTTCTAATGTGAATGCAGAACTAAAGTACAAAAGACTGAAGTTATGACTAACAGGAAATTTAGGTTTGTTATGCCTGGACCCTAACCACTACTTATTAAGTCCTGGTCCCCAGTAACCCTTGCAGAAGTTTAAAGTATTGAAATAAAGGGAAACATTATTTCATACAAACTGAATAATGAAATAATTGAGAAAGATGTCCTGTAAAATGCAAGAATGAAGCTTCAACTTGATAATAGAGAATTGTTCCAATGATGTAAAATCTATGTGTTCAATTGTAGAAAGAAAAGTAATGGTAGATTTAATTTGCCCATAGGAAGACTAATTCCAAGGCAACTTCAAAATATTTGCTCTTTAATCACAATGTTGTTGATAAAGGAGGCTGGGGCAATGCAAAATCACCATTCTGAATTGTTCTGAGCAAGTATCAAAAGGAATTTAATAACAGTACTTGGAAAAAAATTGTACATGAATAATAACCTTGAAAGGACTTGTTCCTTAAGGAATGAGAAAATTTTTAAGACAGTTTTATATGGAAAGTAGGAAGGCATCAGTTTTATCAAGCATAGGTCTGGACTTCACTTTTTTGTTAATGAGGGACCAGTGATGACATGGTCTTTTTAGAGCTGAAGAGGAAATAATATTTTATTTGTCATTGTATTACAAATAAGATGTAGAAATATTCCCAAAAAGGTGTTAGATGTTTAGAACATACCAAATGGTGTTCATAACAAAAAAAGAAAAATAGGGTGGTGCTTTATCGTTTCAAAGTTTAGATTTATTGGATTAGGGGGGTTGGTTTGGAATGTTTTTTTCTTTTTAAGAAAAAAAAACAGAACAAAACAAAACAAAACATAACAAACAAAAAACCCACAACAACCAAAAGAAATCCATGGGGAAAAAAAAAAAAACCAAAAAAAAAAAAAAAAAAAAAAAAAAAAAAAAAAAAAAAAAAAAAAAAAAAAAAAAAAAACCAAAAAAAAAAAAAAACCACAATGAAACAGGGAAAGCCTTGGAAGGTTAAAATGGCACATCTGAAAACTTGCTCAGAATCCTTTCGTAGCCTCCTATCATGGAGTTTTAACCAAGATGTCATGGATATTGGCAAAGACCTATCCTATGTCTTCAGGACTTCAGGAAAGTGAAGACTTCTTTTCTGGACAGACATTACTCATAGCCAGTTAGATGTCAGATTTTGCTTGGTACATACACAGTACCCACAGGTGTTGTTGATGGCATTCCACATCTCCCTGTTTAGTGGAAAAGGCTGTGTTCTTCCTTGTGGAGCAGAAAATTGCTTTTTATCCAGTCATCTCACATCCTCTTCTTTCGAAGGCTGTATGGAGAATTCCATTCCTAAGACAGTCTGGAAGCAGAGTGTTTCAAAATTCACCAATCCTGCAGAAACTGTGGGGAAGAAAAACCATCATGACAGGTACCTGGAATCCTTTCTGGCTCATTTGCCAGGCCCCACTACTTTGGGCTGCAAGTCTGGCACACAGCTGGGAACAAGGTGACTTTGCACCCTACTTTTGAAAATAGATAAACGAAGCCCTGCTGTTTCTGCAGCAAGAATTCACAGAGTAAAAACATTTCCATTAAAAAAAAAAAAAAAAAAAAGTCTTTTCCAACAGAACCAATCAAGAGAAAATGTTTGAGCAGAACTAATAATAAATAAAATTGAAACATACTTCAGTGGCTTTGATTCTGTAATGAGACAGAGTAGAGGAACTTCAATCACCATACATAAGATCTCAAGAGATGGAGAGATTAGTTCAAGAATTCTGCAATGAAAGATTCAGACTTATTTTTCTGTGGTTTCACTGAGTTGTTCACTGTTCTTGAGAACTGGTTTGCATGCAGTACTGTAATAGATTTTTAGGTGTTACTAGAATATAATGATCCTTTTGTCAAAGTGTATTAGGTGCTTTTTCAAATATCCCAGAGCAATGATCTTAGCCCAAGGGTTTAAATCTGGGTAATTTACAGTCTCACTTACAGCACCCAAAGGAAGGTACAGAAGCTTGAATGCTTGTGAAACCAGTTCTCTCTTAAACTTTTTTTTAGACCTTGGACAAGGAGTTCTATATCCAGAGCTTCAATTTGGTCATATAAGAGTCCATATCTATGAAGGAAAAATTCAAAAAGCATTTTTTGTTATGTTTCCACGTGGATTGCCTCACTGTTTTTTTAACTCATGACCTCAAAAATACACTTGTGTTTGGTTCAACATTGTGTGCAGTGGGGCACTGCCTCTTGCACTATGCAATAAATACAGCAAGAGGCATTTGTCCAACAGGCAGATACAACCAGTGCCACATTCATTTACCTCTATCCTTCCCACCCATACAGCAGAATGGGGTTAGTTTTTCTTCTCCTTTTGTTTTCAAAGGAAAGGGAAGTGCAATCTGTTTTCCATGTTGTTTCAACTAAGATACTGCAGTGTGTGAAATTTCAGCCCCAGTGTTTTGTGCTCTGAAGCCCTGTGTTTCCCTTAGCATTCAAGGACAAAAACATTTGAGGGAAAGATTGCACCAGGTATGCTTACTGGCATGCAGCATTTTATTTTTCACATTTTGAACAGCAAAGTTTGAAGAAATATTTATATCCTGTTTGAGAGGAAAGTGCTGCAGAGTAACACTGGAAAATCCTCCATCAACTGAGGATCGAATTTTTTAATACTTAAAACAGTGCTGCAGAGTAGAATGATATCTTCACTGTTCAGAGAATCAGGCCAAGAATTTGGCTCAGTTCACATATTCCGATCTTAAAAACATATCATACAATTAGTATAGGCTCTATTGAATGGACAAACTCAGTTGAAAAGATACATGGAAAAATTTCATCCAAGGATGGCATGCTTTCCAAAAATTTCCACCTTTTTTTTAAATAGGTAACTTTTGATTTAAGAGGTTAGAGAAACACGTCTCAAATACAGCCTGAGAACAGAACAGTTGAAGAATATTAGGAGAAGGAGGAAAATGCTCTTACACTTTATAGCATCAGTAAGGCTATTGCTGTGTCTGAAAGACATATTTAAAAGCAATATATAAAATTGGAAAAGGTCTACTGAGATGGTCTGAAATCTGAATAATGGACTATGAAGGGTAAGATTTAAGATCCTTCTACTGTAAAAGATTTAAGGTATCAATCCATCAAATAATCCAACAGGAGGTTAGCCTGTGACTTGATCTCATTTTCAAAGTATCTACATAGGAAAGATTTATGGATTTTAGCAGAAAAGAAAGCGTAAAGAGATCAAGAGAAGTAAGTTTGATGGAGGCAAATGCCAACTAAAAATAAAGCACTGTATTAAAAGTGAAATGATTTCCATGCCACCTGAAACTCCTAAATCAATACAAGCTGTCTTCTCAAAAGATACACTGTAATTCAAACAGAAATGATGAGTTTAGTGCAAAAATACCACTGTTGTGCTGTTGCTCAGAACTTAATTTCTCCTTAGTGGACTAGGAAAATTTCAGATCATGCTGCAGAGCTCAGCCTATGGTAGTGCTTATGGCTGAGATTTCTTTATTGTTGGTGTGAGCTAATTCAGGAGGCAAAAAGCCACAGGCCAGGAGTTCTACACATTTTTGACAAGCACAGTGCAGCGTCTGAGGTCTACAGGCTGACAATGAAAGTATGACAGACACTGGGTGCTTCACTTCTTGCATGTCACCTATTAGGTATATTGTCATTCCAGAAGAAGAGACTGCTCAAACTATGTGAAATTACTATTAGGTACTAAGATTTCTCATGAGCTTTGCTCTCCTGAATTTAAGAGAAATGTAAGAATTAGCTCTCTAGCCATTTAAGCTTATATTCCTGTTTTCCACAAAGCTGAGATAGTGTAGATGATACGTGGGAAAGTTGTTCTGAACTTTGGAAAACATGATTTCTGTAGGAGCATCAGCATTTTATCCCAGGGTTTTTCCCCTTCTCAAACTGCTATTGATGTCTCCAGCAATGGGCAGTTTCTTTTTATGCCTTAACCTTTTAAACAGCTTGAGGCTCCTGAGCGGCTTCCTCCAGGCTTCCTGGAGGCTTCCAGGCTACCAGGATCAGTCCTTCCTTCACAATTAAAACATTTCTGATGTTAAACAACCCTTCATTGTTGTTTCAAGAATAGCTGCTGTATTACCTGTTAGAGGTTTCCTGTTTATCCGTAGAGAGCCTAGAGATCAACAAAGTATCTCTCTTGAGTATTAGGAAGACTAAAGTGCTACTTTCTAATAGCTTTCTTTAGCTACTGCTGCCGCGGACATTTTGCACAAGTACAAACCATTTGGACAACTCATCTCAATAAATCAATTTTACATAGAATTTTTTTTTTAAATCTGTTTCCAGATGGTCTTTCTAAACTACTTAATTGAAAATGACATAAAAGTGTTCTAAAAGACAATATTCCATAGCCAAAGCATATATTTAAAAAAAAAATAAACCAAACCCAAACATTTCTCTTGTCCTTTATAAAGTGCTTATTATCTGAAAGTTTGTGTTCCTAATTCCTTTATTTTACTTTTATATTATAAGCCTTTTCTTTTTTAGCAGATAAGACAGTAAAATTTTCCAAACATGTAAGAATTATTGAATTCCTCTTAAAATGTGTTGGTCATAAGTCCACAGATAATTTTAATTATATGGTGGGAAGTGAAGGAATGAATAACATATATAGGGAATTAATACTGTATTTCCATTTGTCAGTGACTTGGTGTTGGCTTAGTATTCCAAATCAGTAATAAGGATGTTAAGAAATAATAGACTAAAATAGTTAATCCCCTACTCATTTGTTCTTATTAAAGAATGCTTGTTTGTAAATTGCTCTGATACATGCAATTGAAGGCACAATTATTCAAGTCAGTGGACCAAATCTTTATGAACAAACATAAATATAGCAGAAAGGAAGGACTGACAGGTAACTGGTCTCTTGAGGCTGCTATCACAACTGTTTATCAGGGAGCATTGGAGAGGCCTTTCCTCCAGTTAATGAAGTATAATTATCAAAACTTGGCATCCTCATGGCTGGTGAAGGAGCTAAACAAACCAGATGCATTGCATTCCTTGGTTCCAGCCAGGGGGTTTCAATCCTGTGGAAGTCATGATTTTAAGCAAGGTTAGTTTAGATTGGAGTGCACACATGAAGGTGCTTAATGCAGTTCTGTTTCCTATTTCAAGATTTATCTTTTCTCTGTTTCTTTCAATTGGTTTTGTGTAATTATTATTTTGTCTTTCTGTCCATTAAAAGAAAAAAGTCATATGCAAGGTAAGATGATAAACAATATATAAATAATTCTTCATTTTATCATTTCCTTTGGCTTTCATAGAGACAAATGTTTCTGTTTCCTGACAACACATTGGCAAGAAACAACAAAAATTTTTCTGCCAATTTGTTCCAAGTTTGATCCACATACCTAGGATCAGATATAGAAATTTTTAGAGGACATCTTATAGAAGATGTTTATCTTAACTCAGTGGAGAATCAAAAAGTTGCTTATTTCTTTGTAACCTTTCCCTTGATGACTATTTAATAAATGATCAAAGGCAACTCCATTTCTTGTGCCATTTGTCAGTTATCTGTGTACAATACTTTCTCAAACAATAGGTTTTAGAAGACAAGGAAGAAAGAAACCACATTGTCATAAACAGTTTTTTCTCCCATCTACATTCTGGCAGCAACAGGAATACTTTGTAGATGATTTTTACAAATATGCATGGTGGTGTCATTTTATGATACTTCAAAACTGAGAGCAAAACTTCATCTTAATAAATGGTCTTGTTATCATTAAATAGTATGAGTTAAGTCCTTCTTCCCTTTGTTTCTGGGCTGGAGTGATTTGTGCAGGTTAAACTCTCTCTATAACCATGAGAATCCCTGATAAAGTCAACATTACAGTCTTTTCTGTGGAACAATTTCCTTTATGTTCCCTACAGCACACAGCTAGGAGACATGAGGATTTTAAAGTCCAGTGATAGCTGAACATATTTCACTTTACATCTCTGTAGTAAATACAGATGTTTTACTTGCAGAATCTGCAAGAAGCAGAGAAAATCTGAAATTATTTTCATTCAAAAATTCATTAAATGTACCACAAGAGTTGTCCTTCTTTGTGACCTTCCTCAATGCAGAGTATGGCAGCCCAGAGCAGAAATAGAACTACTTATACTTTTAGGAGAAATGCTTGCATTGGTTTGCTGTAGCTATTTAGATCCAGACCACAGAGAAACAGTGGACATTGATGCTTTGAGTTTAATTTGAAACAAAATCTTAAATTCCCACCTGTGCATTACTCCTCACTTTTGAAACTCGTGTGATAACCTGAAAGAGCTCAGATCTTTTCTCCATGAGTAGCTATCAGTAACTATTTTCTTGTTTATATATCTGTTTGTGTCTACAATGCTCAGGGATTAGCCTAAGCCTAGGGTAGCAAGTAGTTTTAATTAAAAATAGATTGAGCAGACCAATGAACTATAACAGAAAATCCATGTGAACTAAGAGTGATAGTAAACCTGAATAAGTTTTTTCCCATTTTAAACAGGAATGGATTTGCTCTTATCACTGATCTTTGCTTTTAGAGCACATGGAATGCTTCTTCACTATGCTTTACTTTTTATAATTCATTCCAAAACTCAAAATGTTTTGATCATCCTCTGGAAGGCTGAAAATTCGAAGCCCCATATGTCACCTCTGTCATCTGTAAAATTATGTTTCTTTGTTCAGCCCTGTGAAAAGACAAATAAGATGTGGGTTTCTAAGGCTACGCAAGGCTAGATCTATTGTACCAGCATAGCAACTAAACCATAATATATTGCTACTTATTCAAAGAATTTTACAAGTTCAGAAATTCCAGTCACAGTATGTCCTTGACTCAAAATCTAGAAATACAAAAAAAACCCTCCAAAAAACAGGATTAACAAGGTTGTCTAGGTGATGACAACAGCCACAAGTCTCATCTCCTTCCTATGTGTATCTGCATGCACCACATTACATCACATTACATAAGACAATTATGTAATTGCATGATGAAAGACTTTCAAAGTAAGTAAGAGTTATTCAGCCATCTCAAGGCAAGCCAGAATTGTTTTCCTATTTACCAAGCTTTTTTACAACCTATTTTCTTATCAGTTTCTTCTGTCTGCAGTTTCTTAAATCATGAGTTCTGGATCACTAAACTCTGAAATTAAATGAGTCAATGGCAGTATGAAGATGTGGTCTCACAATTCTCCCATACAGAATGAAGAGGAGCACTATGGCCTGTACTTCAGCAATGCAGTTCGGTCAAATGATAGGTGTTTTAAAAAGAAATCACAAAGTATGTTTCATCTGTGAAAAAACAATCCTATTTTAGCTCAGGGATCCTTCTTGTAAATGTAGTTTCAGTCTCCAGGAAGCACTACTGAGCTGTTTGTTCCGGCAAAATATGTCTCTTTTCTTTTATAACAATACAGATTTTATGAATTCAGATTTGTAAGCAGCAAATTTTATCCCTTTCTGATTTTTTAACCAGTTAACTTTCGTATTTGTCAAATGTCGCTTCCATTTTTCTGAAACTAAAATGGGTCTCTGCTTTTAGCACAGGAGACCTTATTACCAGTTAGCTGCATTTTCTGTAGGATGTCAAGTAATATAAGTTACTACAGTTCTGAGGTAGCAGAGCTTGGTACAGCACTTTACAAATTTTCTTCCCTCTGAACAGGCACTAATTATTGGGGAGCATCAGACTGAGTAAGGATCTGAAATAATTGATCAACAGCATATTTATTTAAAAACACCTTGAACTTGGTAACATAGGCCCCACTCACTGGTTTAGATATTATAAAACTTACTCTGATTTAAGGGTTGGGGATAAAGAATACAACCTGGATCCTGTAGGCAACTGGTAGGAGAAATAAATTGACCAAATCAACTGGAAATTAATGACTGTCCTCACTACCATATAGCATAATATTGCTATAAAGCAATAACTGCATTTCAAACACAGTTTTACTGCTTTCTGGTCCTCCCAAGAATCCTTGCCTTATATGCATAGCATGTTTTATTTCTTTTAATAAATACACTGCTTGTGCAATGCAAACTACCCTTTATCTTTTAACCCCAGAAAAAATATCTATCCTTAAAATATTCTGGAATTCCATTTGTTTCCTCAGTAATCTGTGAACTTCTGTGTTCTTGTTCTTGAAAATGCCAGCATCCCATACAAGCTTCCTCAGGAAACCTCTAGACAAGAATAACTGAAATATTTCCTGCAAAATCAGATATAGAATCAGGAAAAAAAGCATATAGGGTCCCATTAAAACAGTTATTTTTTTCAGAACTCATTATTGTACATATAGATCTGAACATAAAAATGACAAGTTTTTAGTTTTCCTTTTACAATTCAAAGTAAGGCTTTATCCTTTATGAAAATACTTACTATTAATAGCAAAATTTTTCAACCTTTTCTCTTTCTCTGGATTTGTTCAGATTTGATCATGCTGATTTTTCATTTCAGAGCCAATGGCAATGACTATTTGTATTATAGATTCTCTTAGAAAATGCTCATGTCATTACACAGGGAATCCAAATTAATTTCTTCTGGCCCATTAGTACACCAACACCCGATTGATACCTTTGCTTATATGAAAGAAAGGAAGAGAAATTTTAGAGAAATGCATTTGTTTACATGTTTAAAATGGATTTAGGCTTTTGAAGATTTTTACTGGCTCCCAGTCAGAGTTTGAGAACCATCTTGATATGCAATTCTAAGATATTTCAGTGAAATTAAGGAATGCATCAAGAACCACTTAATCTTGAACACCTTTGTGACATTAGACTGCACATTTTTTAAAAAGTTGCTATCCACTGAGGTACATCTTTAAGTACTTAAGCATCTGGTAAGCATAAACTTTATTTACTTGGTAATTCTGGGACTGAAAGAGTAGAGCATCCAAAGTTACCTTTCATTTTGAAACTGCTTTTCAATATGTACATAAAAGAGCCCTCCTTCCAGATGCACCTTTGCAGCGTGCCTGAGAAGCTTCCCTTGGCAGCCCCCTAAAGCCCATCCACCTGCCACTGCACCATGAAGTGCTCCAAAAGCAGTGTCTTTTAGGAGCTCTCATGTGAACTTCTTGCAAGTTTATTTTTCCCTGTTTCTCCTTCATCAGTAGCCCTACAGACACACACCATTCCACAAAACATGTGGCAATGGAAATTATATTCAAAAGGTCTAAGCAAGTGCTAAGAAGGTAAATCTTCACAAAATGTCTCTTTAAGGATTCCTTCAAAGCATTGCTGTGTTAGATGTTTGGTGGTGCAGCAGCCTCATAGCTTAACAATGTAACAGGAAAAAAAACCCCCTTGTGTCACTAGGATAAACATGCTGTTTCTTTCTTTATGCTTTGTTTTTGGATAACTAACACGGTTCACTGTGGGAAACCGAAAGTCTGAAAGGCATACAGCCTCATTACTCTTTTCCATTGAATCACATGGGCTGAAACTCCACTCTCTA
>VZRX01011382.1:41601-77158 GCA_013398075.1 Notiomystis cincta | reverse complement strand
ACAGTTTTACTGCTTTCTGGTCCTCCCAAGAATCCTTGCCTTATATGCATAGCATGTTTTATTTCTTTTAATAAATACACTGCTTGTGCAATGCAAACTACCCTTTATCTTTTAACCCCAGAAAAAATATCTATCCTTAAAATATTCTGGAATTCCATTTGTTTCCTCAGTAATCTGTGAACTTCTGTGTTCTTGTTCTTGAAAATGCCAGCATCCCATACAAGCTTCCTCAGGAAACCTCTAGACAAGAATAACTGAAATATTTCCTGCAAAATCAGATATAGAATCAGGAAAAAAAGCATATAGGGTCCCATTAAAACAGTTATTTTTTTCAGAACTCATTATTGTACATATAGATCTGAACATAAAAATGACAAGTTTTTAGTTTTCCTTTTACAATTCAAAGTAAGGCTTTATCCTTTATGAAAATACTTACTATTAATAGCAAAATTTTTCAACCTTTTCTCTTTCTCTGGATTTGTTCAGATTTGATCATGCTGATTTTTCATTTCAGAGCCAATGGCAATGACTATTTGTATTATAGATTCTCTTAGAAAATGCTCATGTCATTACACAGGGAATCCAAATTAATTTCTTCTGGCCCATTAGTACACCAACACCCGATTGATACCTTTGCTTATATGAAAGAAAGGAAGAGAAATTTTAGAGAAATGCATTTGTTTACATGTTTAAAATGGATTTAGGCTTTTGAAGATTTTTACTGGCTCCCAGTCAGAGTTTGAGAACCATCTTGATATGCAATTCTAAGATATTTCAGTGAAATTAAGGAATGCATCAAGAACCACTTAATCTTGAACACCTTTGTGACATTAGACTGCACATTTTTTAAAAAGTTGCTATCCACTGAGGTACATCTTTAAGTACTTAAGCATCTGGTAAGCATAAACTTTATTTACTTGGTAATTCTGGGACTGAAAGAGTAGAGCATCCAAAGTTACCTTTCATTTTGAAACTGCTTTTCAATATGTACATAAAAGAGCCCTCCTTCCAGATGCACCTTTGCAGCGTGCCTGAGAAGCTTCCCTTGGCAGCCCCCTAAAGCCCATCCACCTGCCACTGCACCATGAAGTGCTCCAAAAGCAGTGTCTTTTAGGAGCTCTCATGTGAACTTCTTGCAAGTTTATTTTTCCCTGTTTCTCCTTCATCAGTAGCCCTACAGACACACACCATTCCACAAAACATGTGGCAATGGAAATTATATTCAAAAGGTCTAAGCAAGTGCTAAGAAGGTAAATCTTCACAAAATGTCTCTTTAAGGATTCCTTCAAAGCATTGCTGTGTTAGATGTTTGGTGGTGCAGCAGCCTCATAGCTTAACAATGTAACAGGAAAAAAAACCCCCTTGTGTCACTAGGATAAACATGCTGTTTCTTTCTTTATGCTTTGTTTTTGGATAACTAACACGGTTCACTGTGGGAAACCGAAAGTCTGAAAGGCATACAGCCTCATTACTCTTTTCCATTGAATCACATGGGCTGAAACTCCACTCTCTATATAAACACTAAAATACCAGAAATGCCACCGCTGAAGAAGCTTATCCATCCTGAGTTTTACAGTGTCTGTCTGACTGGTTTGTCAAAGAGATTTGCAGATAAGAGGAAAGCAGAACAGTTTTGATGCCAGATTTCTCAAAACAGCAGTCAAACAGCAGGGATGTGTGTGAAATAAATCAATCCTAACTTTTCCCTTTCCACTTTTCCTCCTTATTTTCCAGCTCTTTGGCACATTTATGTCTCCTGAGCAGATTAACTTACAGGTTCCTCAGTTTACAGGAGAGGAAAATCTAAACTTTTCCACATAGAAAGGAGTTTTTGCAGTCTGCAAATGAAGTGTATGTGACATAGTTGGTTTCTCCATCACTGTGACTTTAGAGAAGCCTGAATTTTATGAGTATTTTTTATATTGTAGTATTTGCCAGAGGTTTCTAGTTTCCCTAATTATTGAAAACCTGGAAAAGAGAGGCAAACTTTCAAGATGGCTCAGAAGCTAGTCTCAATCTGTGAGGGGAATGTCTCCAGTGTCTGAGAAAGGGGAAAGAGTCAGAAATAAATAAAGGAGTAAGTTGAGGAAACTTTTGGTTTTGTCACTTGAGATTGTCTGTCTAAAAAAATCAGTGTAGTCTGTGCTTGCACACAGCAGGGTATTTTGTAATTGCACTAAGCTGAAAACAGAGCTGAAAAAGTTGTCAGGAGCTCATGAAACAGTAAAGTAGCCTTTGATTTGTAAAGCAAAGTAGAGGAGCTGAAATGCCACGACTTCAGGAAACTTATAAGTTACCATGAGGTTGTGGAAAACTATGATGGTTTATTCAGACTGGAAGAGTGTGAAGCAGGAGAGGCACCTGTGGCATAGGTCAGGCAGCTGCCCTGGATGGCCTGGCTCTCTGTGCTGCAGCAAAGGGCACAACAATCATCTCTTCCTGACAGCTGGTGAGTGAAAGACTTTAGGTAAAAACATGTGGGATGTATCTAATCCTCTAATAAATAGATTTATTGAAAAAGTCCTACACATGGTGACCTCATACTTTATATAGCAGTTCGAAAGTATGAAATTCTTGTGTGAATCTTTCTAATTTCCAAAAGAAATATCCATTAATANTTGTGCTGCAAGAGCACTGATGTGGATGAAATGCTTCGCCTTCATGTGAGCTGGTGGTGAAAGTACAGACACAGAAACAAATGTCTGGTAGCAGCAAAACCTGAATAAACGCTAAAATTTCTCCATGATGAACAACTTTGAAGACATTTTGATCCTTTGCTGACAAGAGGAAATAAATTTATGCAGCTTAACATAGATGTTTCTCTCCATTTTATCTTAGTCATTTTCCTTGTAGAAAGAAATATTAATGTTGGATAAAGATTTATGTGATTAAAAAAACCAAACCAAAACAAATCTGTGAAAAATTTTGCATTCATCTGAAGTCCTTTCTCATCCACAAAACTATGCAATCCAAGCCCACTAACTCAGTATTACCACTCTAGGCTTGTTATGGTCTAATACTAGGATGTTTAGCAGTGAAAACCCTCCCCACTAGCCTTAATATGTGATCCTTTGAAGATACCTCTGATTTTATTACTAAGATAGATGAAGATAGATTATGATATAGAAATATTTACAGGGTAAAACCACCATCTATGAAATCAGACACAGGTTAGCAAAGGCTAGAGACATACTGGCTTAATCTATTTTGGGTTACAAGTATCAATTCCTTCAACTGCAGTGATTTCTGCAGATACTTTTTTTTTTTAAAACTGTTTGCCTAAACTTTTGACTACTTTTTCTTTTTTTTTATGGAACAATTTAGAGATTTATTTGTCGGCAAGTTCATCACAGATTACCTCATCTTAACATTTTGTCTCATTATAGAGTTTTCTACGATAAGTCTGTAAATACTGATGACCTCCAACAATAAACTTGACCTCTTATGTGTTCTGTATTTTTACTCTTGATGCTTTCCAGTTCAGCATGCCTCACTGAAGTTATAAACAAAGCAGAAAGGATGTACAGCAGGGCAGATAGCTAAGTGGAATATGTAATCAAAACAAGAGGTGTTTGATCGTATCTTGTGTTAGGTACTTGTGCTGGTTTTGGCTGTGGTAGTTAACTTTCTACCCAGTAGTTGGTATAGGGCTCTATTTTGGATTTGTGCTGAGCACAGGGTTGATAATATGGAGACATTTTTGTTATTGCTGAGCAGGGCTTGCACAGAGCCAAGGCCTTTTCTGCTTTTTGTACTCCAGGAAGTTGAGGATGCTTGGGAGCTTGGGAGCTTGGGAGCTTGGGAGCTTGGGAGGAGAGACAGGTGGGACAGGTGACCCCAGCTAACCAAAGGGATATTCCAGACCATAGAATATCATGCTCAGTGTTTAAAGAAACACAAAGGAGAGGGGGAACATTTGGACTGATAATGTTTGTGTTCCCAAGTCACCATTATGCATGATGAGGTCCTGCTCTCCTGGAGATGGCTAAACACCTGCCTGCCCATGGGAAGCAGTGAATTAATTCCTAGTTTTGCTTTACTTGTGTGCACAGCTTTTACTTTCCCTATTAAACTGCCTTTATCTCAATCCATGGGTTTTCTAACTTTTCCCTTCCATTCTCTCCCCAATCCCACTGGTGGGGGAGTGAGCGAGCAGCTGCATAGGGCTCTGGTTAATCAATGCCAGTTCTGTAGGGTCACCNTGAGCAGGGCTTGCACAGAGCCAAGGCCTTTTCTGCTTTTTGTACTCCAGGAAGTTGAGGATGCTTGGGAGCTTGGGAGCTTGGGAGCTTGGGAGCTTGGGAGGAGAGACAGGTGGGACAGGTGACCCCAGCTAACCAAAGGGATATTCCAGACCATAGAATATCATGCTCAGTGTTTAAAGAAACACAAAGGAGAGGGGGAACATTTGGACTGATAATGTTTGTGTTCCCAAGTCACCATTATGCATGATGAGGTCCTGCTCTCCTGGAGATGGCTAAACACCTGCCTGCCCATGGGAAGCAGTGAATTAATTCCTAGTTTTGCTTTACTTGTGTGCACAGCTTTTACTTTCCCTATTAAACTGCCTTTATCTCAATCCATGGGTTTTCTAACTTTTCCCTTCCATTCTCTCCCCAATCCCACTGGTGGGGGAGTGAGCGAGCAGCTGCATAGGGCTCTGGTTAATCAATGCCAGTTCTGTAGGGGCACCAGAACTGGACAGGCTCCACATTTTACTTCAGATTCATAAATAGGGGAACTGAAATTATGCTGTGCATGCACATGCGTATCTACAGTGCATAGGTGAGAGACAAACTTATGACAACATACTGTGAAACTTCCAGAACTCTGTTTTATTATGCTGGCATTTTTTCAGCCAGTGAATGGCATAGTGTGCAGGAGCCTTTCAGCCTGACAGAATACATTTCTTTTTTTCTTCAGAGATTTTCTTCTTTTGTAGAAAACTAGACAGTTATTGTATGAAACCAGCATACCTTACTGCAGTGCATCTATGGAGTGCCTGCAGTTTTTCTCAGTTGACCACAGACCTCAAGGTGGCATGACACTGTAGAAAATGGCAGGCAGTATCAAATCTGGAAAAAATATTTGCTCTGCTAGGTACTGCCTTTTTAACTTGTCCATAAGCTTCAGATACAGAAATTGTTTTACTTCTTGACACACTGGAAAGACCACAATAAGGTAAGATCAACCTGTGCTTTGTATTTGTTGATCTCTACAACTATATGGGGCCTGATGGAATTCATCCAAGGATCTTCAAGGAGCTGGTTGATGTCTTTGCAAAACCTCAACTGATGATTTTCAAGCTGCCTTGGGAAACCAGAGCAGTCCCAGCTGACTGGAAACTGGCAAATATCCTGATTTTTAAGAAGGGCAAGAAGGATGACCCTGGATACTTGGCCTGGTAAAACCATGGAAAGGATTACTCTGGGTAGTATTGAAAAAAACCTGGAGGACAATGAAGTCATTGGTCACAGTNGCTGTGCATGCACATGCGTATCTACAGTGCATAGGTGAGAGACAAACTTATGACAACATACTGTGAAACTTCCAGAACTCTGTTTTATTATGCTGGCATTTTTTCAGCCAGTGAATGGCATAGTGTGCAGGAGCCTTTCAGCCTGACAGAATACATTTCTTTTTTTCTTCAGAGATTTTCTTCTTTTGTAGAAAACTAGACAGTTATTGTATGAAACCAGCATACCTTACTGCAGTGCATCTATGGAGTGCCTGCAGTTTTTCTCAGTTGACCACAGACCTCAAGGTGGCATGACACTGTAGAAAATGGCAGGCAGTATCAAATCTGGAAAAAATATTTGCTCTGCTAGGTACTGCCTTTTTAACTTGTCCATAAGCTTCAGATACAGAAATTGTTTTACTTCTTGACACACTGGAAAGACCACAATAAGGTAAGATCAACCTGTGCTTTGTATTTGTTGATCTCTACAACTATATGGGGCCTGATGGAATTCATCCAAGGATCTTCAAGGAGCTGGTTGATGTCTTTGCAAAACCTCAACTGATGATTTTCAAGCTGCCTTGGGAAACCAGAGCAGTCCCAGCTGACTGGAAACTGGCAAATATCCTGATTTTTAAGAAGGGCAAGAAGGATGACCCTGGATACTTGGCCTGGTAAAACCATGGAAAGGATTACTCTGGGTAGTATTGAAAAAAACCTGGAGGACAATGAAGTCATTGGTCACAGTTTGAGCCAGCAGTTTCATGAAGGGAACATTCTTATTGTCAAATCTGATTTCTTTCTATAACAGAGGAACCTACCTATTTGATCTANGGAAAGACATGAAACTGTTAGAGATTGTACAAAGGAGGGCAATGAGGATGGTGAAGGGCCTTGAGGGGAAGCTGTGTGAGGTGTGGCTGAGGTCACTTGGTGTGTTCAGCCTGGAGAAGACTGAGGGGCGACCTCACTGTAATCTTCAACATCTTCATTAGGGGCAGTGGAGAGACAGGTACCTATCTCTTTACTTGTAATCAGTGACAGATCTTAGGGAAATTGCATGGAACTGAGTCAGAGGAGGTTTAGGTTGGATATCAGGAAAAGGTTATTTCATCCATATGGTGGTTGGGCATTGGAACAGCTCCCCAGGAAAGTGGTCACAGCAGCAGCCTGACAGCATCCAAGAAGCATTTGGGCAGTACTCTCAGGCACATGGTGTGACTCTCGGGGTGTCTTGTGCAGGGTCAGGAGTTGGACTTGATGAACCTGATGGGTACCTTCCAACCCAGCACATTCTGTGATTCTGTGATTCCATACAATTACCAGTCCCTTGAAAAATACGACAAAAGATGAAGCTACATAGGCAACTTAGTGGAAATATTTACTACATAAGTTGTTCTATATTAGAATTAGCAAATACCTAGGGTATAAAGCAACATAAATAATTGTTCTCTCTAACTTTTCATACCGATATTTACAGCTGTCATTATTATATGTACCAAAGTTCTTTCGTTTGGGGGGTTGTTTTCCAGGGAGCTTATTGAAAATAGTTTTGGTTTTCGTTCTCAGTCATTTATATTTAACAAATATGTCTCATGTAATAGTTTTTTGTTCCTCATAGCCACAGCAGAAAGACATTTTCTCTGATCAACTATTCATCAGAATTACCAGTTCATTGGTAATTAATTACTGGTTCGTTGGTAATCACAATTACAGTTTCTTGTTTGTTTTTTTTTTTTACCTATGCTATGATTTAATTGAAGAATTGTTTCAAAAATGTTAGAAGTTCTGCTGATAGCATTTCCAGCCAAATTCATAATGACCTTCAAAATTTTTCTGACATTGAAGAAGGAAAAAACTAGTAAATATTACATGAAAGCCAGTAAAATGTTATTATTTTTAACATGAGGATATTTCATTTTCAAACACAGAAGAAAAATCCCTTTCTAATACCATTTCTTATGACTACAACTTGAAACAAACCAGAAAGAGTTTGAATCTGGCTATATCATTATTTAAGCAGCTTTACCCTTTGGGTAATACACATACCACTTTGTATTTTCTCTCTGCTCTTGTCTCTCTGGACTCAGACTGAAGAAATTAACGCTGCAAAATAAATGAGCATTTGTTCTGGCCACCTAAATGCAAGATCCCAGTGATCACAAGTTTGAGGAATGCTGTTGTCTGACTTCCATTCATAACTGTCACATACTCTTATATACAGAGCCAGGGAGCAGCTTTAGCAGGTCATATGAAAAACTGTCTGTGATAGGTATTCTTGACAGCAGAAACCAAGCAAAAGCTAAGGGAAGAGTCTCAAAAAAATGTAAGATGCATTTTGGCCAAAGAAAATATTCTTTTGAACATCTGGTTTTATTTCCTTTTGGGGAAGAAAATACTATAAAGTCACACTTTTCTTATTTTCCTTCCTTTTTTATTCAGAGCTGCGTAGAATGTAATTGTCTCTAGAGGAACAGATTTTACCAGGAGGATGTGCAGATGGAAGGAACAAAGGTTCCACAAGGGAAAAAAGAAGTTATTTACATTTTCTGGCAATTAAAGAGAAGTCTTAGCTGTAAATTTTGATCTGTAGCTACTCTTACGGTATTTTTAACCTTCACATGAAAAAAAATTGAACACCTTTTCTTTCAAATGAGTTTTTCCAGGGCTCCTCTTCACGCCATTGCCATTTTGTCTGCTAACATCTCTTTGACAATAAAGTATCTGGAACCAAAATTAACACTGCTGTTCACTAAGATATTTATGACCACATTTAACTGTCCATAATAGCCATGACAACAGTGTTGGAGAAAGAGGAAAAAATGAAATCCAGTCCTCTGATTTAACCTAGTTAAAATATGTGTGTCACAAGTGTAAACTAATTGAACTCATCATCTAGGAATAGCAAGAAAGTGTGGCAGATGTCTATATTGCTGTGCACTTTTTCAGTTTCATCACAGAACCCTTTATAAGGAATTCTGGTTTTAGGATCCTCAGAGTCACAGATGTTATTGTGCTTAGAATTTTCAATTCGTTACCAAAAGTATGCAAAGATTGTAGAAATGCATGAAGGAGTAATAGTTGGACTCAGTGATCTTGGAGATATTTTCCAACTTTAATGATTCTGTGTTTCTATGAACAGTTTTTCTATTCTTCATATTTCTGTATTTCTGTCTTCTGCAATGTTATTTATGGTAGAACCCTTGCTAATAGTGACACAACCTTGCTTTCTGGTTTGGACTCATTTATCTGGATTTCAGTTTGGTGAAATAGGAGAGCTAATGTTAGCATTAATCACTGTTTTTCAGCTGTCTTGGAGCACTATTTATTAAATATTTTCTAGGCAAATTGGAAAGTTTCTGCATGATCAATAAACATTTAAGCAATGGTAGTTTATATTATTTTCTTTTTTTTTTTTCTCCCAACAGTTCATTTAACATCTGAAGGTGATCTGTTGTAGAATATCCTGATTAATAGTATTTCTGTTCCTTTAGAAATCTGGAGCTCAGCCTGAAATGAACTGCTTACGAAATGAAGACAATGAGATATAACTTCCTTTAGAGCTGATTTTATTTGGAGCAGCCAAACTCCTCTTTGCCTCTTTTTTTTTTTTAAAGGACATGATAGATAGATAGATAGATAGATAGATAGATAGATAGATAGATAAATAGATAGATAGANGGACATGATAGATAGATAGATAGATAGATAGATAGATAGATAGATAGATAGATAGATAGATAGATAGATAGATAGATAGATAGATCAGAGTATATAATATATTACTTATTTCTTACATACAATGGGACTGTATCCCTATGCCCCCTTATGCTTTGTTTGCCAATTACATTCCTCAGGAAAACTGCCAGTATGAAACAGTATGGAGGGAACAACTAATGCTAAATTTCCTCCAAAGCCAGTGCTGAAAGAAGTTTAAAGGGATTTAAAACAGATACCGATGCTGTCAATTTGTTAAAGGTTTGAATTTTTAGTTCATTTGAAAATTGAACTCTGAGCCTTAGAGCACAAGGAGTTTTTTAAGGTACCTTTCCAGTGATTCAAGGTTCAGTGGTCCATAACTTTAGGCACAAATAGTTGTGGTTTCCATTACATTCCCTTTTTCATTCCTGGCATTTACCATATTGCTATGAATTTCAAAATTATGTTTGGGGTGACAGCCAATACCAAAATTACTTTGCTCATAGAAGTGGAAGAAGTCTTTGCTTCTCTACTTATGCCTGCCCAGAAGCCTATCTTTGTTTGACTTCAGTACAGGTCAGTGTTTTTGATCTGGCTGGGAGATGGGACTCCACAGATCAGACTGTGAGACATCATAGAGCGATGTTGTTCTAAACTTTATTTTCTGTTCCTCTCTGGGGAATCTGCTGCTTTGTAAGTTATGGCTGAGGGTGAATATTTCCTAAATGGATCTCTCATTAATTATTTAATTTTTCTAAATATGAATGACGTTTTAAAATTATATTAAAGAGGTTTTTTTTCCTATTGAAGTAGGATTTGTTCTTTCTACATGAAACAACATATGGCTCCACTAGCTGTTAGATGTATAGTGCTTTATACATCATCTTTGCAGAAAAACTGTTCTGTAATTGTGCTATATGCCAGCACAGATCATCAGAAATTTTTTACTCAATAATTATGGCATTTCAGCTTGGGGTCGAAAACTCCCTAGTCCTTTGTCTATGAAACTACAAATACAACTTTTGGTACCATTGAAAATGCTACTTTAGTAGATATTTAAAAATTTAATCTTAATTAATAATTTTATTTACAATAAACTTATACCTAAAGAAACCAGATTTAATGTGAAAACTTGCTGAATATAATACTTTAATTCTGGTAAGAAAATAATCTGTAAATTCATGTAAGAAAATGTCATAGATCTGACAGGAGAAAAGTATGGACTGTGGGACTTAGAAATTTACCTGTATCTGTAATAATTTAGCTATTGTCTTGATAATGTTGTTTAGCATAGCCTGAAGTGTTACATTTAAATATCCCATCAAAAAAGAAATGTCTTTTGTCCCCCTTCAAATATGCTTTTTGAGTCCATTTTGGGAATAATAACTTTGGGTTTGGAAAAAATAACTTCCAGAAGTTTTTTGTGTTCAGGCCTGAAGTTAAGAAGTTTAGTGCCAGTATCTTAAAATGCAATGAAATCAGATTTCCTTAGATGAGCAGGGTATAGACAAGATGTCAAGACTGTGCTTTTTCAAATGCATGTATATGTTTAGTTCATGATTATGCATCTAGAGATTCCTGTTGACTCTACTAAAAAGTTTTATATATATTTGGATATATATATATACACACACACACACATACAGCAAATTATACACTTAATTATTTGCTTTTATTTATGTTTTTGTTTCGATAAATTACATATAACAAGTTAAGGAGAATTTCTCCTGTAAAAGAGAAAACTCAATTCATATTACAGTCTGAAAACATGCTGTTATCTTACTTTCTCTTGCAGCTGTCACTTACTGGTATGCCGAGTTGGTCCTTGTGTGCAAACAAGCCCATCAGCTTTTTTAGCTAAAGTATGAAATGTTCAACAGGAAACTGAGCAAAATTCTGAATCTCTCTAATGTACTGATGTACTGATACACTTCTGCTGGGAAATGTGCCTTTCAGTGTAGAAACTCCTGTAGTGACTTTAACAGCTATCGAAAGCCTTGTTAAAGCCATGTAGCACTGCTGTCAATTGCATGGAGAAACCCCTGAGACATCCTCTCTTGGACATATCCTAAAACTCCCTGGGAAATTTGCACTTAACTGCTCTCAAGTTACAAGCAACTACATTACTTAGTGGTTTTCCTTTTTGGTACATCTCTCTGATATTTACAACCCTCTACCTAGCCTGTGGTAAGGGCTGATGTGTTTTGAAGACAAACTTCATCAAGTTTAGTCAGTGGAAGCAAGCAGCACTGCTTTACTCATAGCAGCTTGCTCTGTGTAAGCAGGGATACAGCAGCTCAGACTTTGTCTGGCTTACAAGTTATCAGTGATAGGTTGGGCAGGGAGGGTCTTCTTATCAGTGATAAGATCAAGGAAGAAGGGTCTGCTGGTTTTAGTGCTGAAGAATGTTGAGACCTACTTGACCACACTACCAAACCCCCTTGTGAGGATATGCCAAAAGATGCTCTCTGACTCAGCCCGGGGGCAGCAAGGAGGGCAACAGGCCCTCATATGGAAGTGAGAGTCAAAACTACCAAGCAGCAAAAACAAAGAGCTGATGACACCTTTTTCAGCAGCAAAGAATAATTTGCTGAGTAAACATAAAAACACTGAATCTAAAATTTTATAAAATAATAAAAATGACAATTGGTTTATACTTTAAAAAGGCCAGTCCCATTTTTGCAAAGCAAGGACTTCTAGCACACCTCTCAAAAGTGAAAGGATTTAAAGAAATCATTTAAGATATTTGTATAAATATATTTGGTTTGCCATCCTTAATTCTGTGGATAAAATCATAGAAATGTCCAATTAAACCTGTATAATCTTTAGACATGAACTGTTGACTGACTGGGTGTAGGATTGGATGCAGCCTCAGCTAGGCCTCTCTCTGAGGAGCTGGGAGAGCAAAGCGTTCTTTCTGAACCGTGTGACTCAGTGAAAAGTCTTTGCTAATAAACTGTGTTTGAAGGCCCGGCTGTGCTGCCCCAGCCCCGTAGCGCCCGAGCCGGAGTGTTTGGGGTGTGGGAGCGGTGTGGGAGCGGTGTGGGAGTGGTGCCCAGCCAGTGCAGAGGCTGGAGCAGGCCAGGCGCCATGGCTGCGCCCCCAAGGCAGCGCCCCACGCACGCCAGCTCCAGCTAGGCATGACCTTTCTCGGTAAGTCAAAGGCTGACTGATGTCAGCAGCTGTGACAGTAGCAGGAGAGATAACCTTTGCAAAGGGAAAACCTGGGATCAGACAGGTTCCCCGAAGTCAGTGCTACAACCTGCCTTCTTCCTTCATGAACAAAACTTTCTTCTGTCAGCAGTAAGAAGAAGCTCTTGAATGTTGTCTTGGATGGTAAAGGCTCTGAATGCTTTATGACAAGCAGTCCCAACTAAGACACAATGAGTGTCCAAAATTATCTCAGCATTTTTTTTAACACCATGCTTACCTAGAAGATTGAATAAAGAATAGTGTTTTCTTTGGATAACCACAATGAGTTCATCATTAAACTTGTTACTGAAAATAATGGAGATTTTGAATGTGCATATGTACAGGAGAACAAAGCCCTGTGTTGACACAAATACCAAGACCTACATCCATTCAGTGCTAAATCTCATAATTTTTAAAGTTGAATTTGCGACAGATAGAGCCTCAGACTCATTTAATATCATGATCAGTCTTTCATGAGTGTTAAACCCAGTTTTCTGTCAAGTAGCAATAAAGAGTTTCTTCTTCACAAAGCTGAATGCAGGCTGATCTATGATGCCTTCAGAATTAATAATATATTGTTTTTCCCTTAGCACTGACTATATAGCAACATAACCATATTTTAACATAGGATTTAAAGTCAGTAATAATTTACAACATAAAACACAGGGGTTAGTAGTACTGACATTGACATTGGCATCCTCAATGACATTCCACTTACCTGTGGGTCAGTTTTACTGGGCCCGAAAGTCAGCAGGACAGATTTCTTAAATCCAACACTTTTCATTAGGGGTAGAGTTGGTGTCACCCAACCTCAGCTGTATAAAAGGATGTTAACTAGCTGGAAAGATTCCCAGTTTAGTCATCAGCAAACATCTTGTTAAGTATCCTATTCATCCCACTCTGAGGTAAATCAGCCACAGGAAGTGCCAATCTCAGTGATTATCTCCAAAAAAGCAACAAAATCTGAATGATATCTTTGAGAATATCTTGTCATCCTGGAAATGCTCCAGAGCAAACGCCACAGGGCTACAGTGCTTTTGTAGATCAGCTATGAGAACAAAGGTCCCAATGCACAGAAACTGGTCCCTCAGAACTGTCTGACAGTTCCTTTTCCTGTTGAGCCTATCCTTAAAATAACCTAAGATAGCTTAAGTAACATTCAACTTCCAGTTTTTCTGCAGTTAAAAGCACTTAAACATAGGGCTGAAATTATTTTCCTCTGGGCTTGGGATGAGTGTGAAATAAGTTTTGTCCAGATGCGATCTCATTTCCATAAGACTACTTGTCTGGTGCCAAGGAATAAAATAAATTGGTAAAGATTCAAAGGTAAAGTTTTAATGTCCTATTCACAACAGAAGGCAGAACAGCAACAGATGATTTAAAAATTTTATTTACAGACTGAGAGATCTGCTTTTCTGTCAGTATAGAGAAGATCTGTATTAACATAAAAATATAAAAACCTTCAACATGATGTAATGGATTTTTTTAATAATTATTCCATTTTTACACAGTTTTATTTAAAAATATATATTTTGCAAAAGAGCAAAAGGAAACAGCAAACAAATACCCTGTGGATTTTTCAGCTACTGATAAGGAAAACATTCCAACAATTAAAATCTTGCATATGGATTTTTGAATACAAGAAACAAAGTAATAGGCAAAAGTTGTAGGTAGGAACTAGTCATAATATATGCAGAGAGGAGGCCTTTTGAATGACTCAGTAGAAAGAACAATGATTTTCTTATCTAGGCTAATGCTCTCAAAATATTGACTATGGACACATATAGTCCAGACAAACTTCACTATCAGATCTCTTGAGCTATGGAAAATGTCAATATTTTAAGTCAGTGTCTTCTAACTAATACCAAAACACATGAAAAAAGCTTATGGAAAATAACAGGAAAAACAGTTACTCATAGATCAAGAATTGAACATGTTTGTTTACACTTAAGTGCTTGAATAGTTGAATTTACAACACATGAGTATGTTTTCATCACTGTCTTATAAAAACGTATACTAGAAACAATGGGAAGCTGTAATCATGGCAGAAGATATGATGCTGATGTTTTCAGATGAAGTTTCTTGAGCACTGAGATGCCTCTCCAAAAACATCAGTCTCAAACAAACAAGAAAAATGCTAATAATACCTATCAGTTTTTCCTAGCATTTAGATTTACTTAGGAACACATACTTTTATTGAGCTAACTGCCTCTTAGTATTTACTGTTGAAATCTTTTGCTATTGGGACTGTTTTAGAAAATAAATCCTGACTATGAGATAAGCAAACTGGAGACCATTGCGTCTTGCAAAAATTCTTGTAACATAAATGTGCCCCTTAGCTGACTTCTGCTTTGAGAGTGACAAGCAACATAGTATACACCAAGCTATTGGAAAAGAAAATCCATAGAATATACCATATACCAACTCTAACAACTGTCATTTCAGATAAAAACTAATTTTCTGATAATCAGCACAATTTGTAATCTAACTGGAAAGTCCTCTCTTCTGTTGCAAATCATTCTCTGTTACAACTGATCCATCATCTGCTGTCACTTATATATGTGTTTTTCTTTAGATATTACCAGGATTAACTGCAAAAAGTTAAACCTGTAATTTTTGGAAAAGTGGAAAGATATATCAAATTGTTATTCAGAAGTATTCCCTTTGATTAACCACGTTTCTACAACAAATTGAGTTTTATTTACTGGTGTCTAGAATAATTTCAATGACTCATAAATTCTTATCAAAGATACTATCTGAGTAATTATCTTCAGGGAAAATCTGGGTGTGTTTTTTCATATTTGTGTATTTTGTACTTAGAATACATATGAAGTTGCCAAACCGAAAGGCACAGTGAGGAGGTAATAAAATCCATCTTGATATCCCTGTCAGGCAGAGAGACATTACAGTAACTCTTTAATCTCCACTGTCATAAATTGGAAAACATTTTTAAGAATCAAGATCTGAAAATTCATAATAAGTAACCTTTCAAAAATGGTGAGAAATTGAATGATGGGCCTCTTCAAAAATGATCTGTCTCATAACTCTTGTGATAATCCATTGACTAGGTGGAAAAGAAGTTGTAGCAGCAGAATTATCAAACTCCACAGAGGTACTGGTGAAGCTCTGTTTGCTTTTCTTCCCTCTGCTTTTTTGAGGTATGTCATTTGGGAGCTAGGTCATTTCCCAGGTCATGTTTTGGAAAGAGTTCACCAATAGTCTCTAGAATTACTTCTTCAGGTTTTTTGCCTTAAAATAAAACTGTCCCATAACATTCTTTGTATTTAAAGCAAATGCTAGGTTGGTGAAGTGGGGTAGTCATTCTACATGAGTAAGAGAATATTCAGCTTCTTTTGTCAGTGAGTGAGGGAGGCATGAAACAAATTTTTCTTGAGGGTATCCCCCACATACTTTCCTAGCATCAGTACTCAGGTTCTCATTACTTCAGACTTCTCAATTATTCATACCATTATCAGAGTGTAATCAATCTCTTCCTTCCAGATCTGCCTGCTGAGTATCTCCCCTCCCTTCAGAACATTAATGTGCCAGCACTGTGTTGCTGACAATGAGGAACATGCACTGAAGAGATGTTATCACACAGAAAGGCTCATAAGAACAGAGAACCAGACGCTTCATTTTGCTTCTTAAAATGCACTGTATAAAAATGATAAAAGTCGCTGGAGGATAGTTTTTGATAGTTCTCCTGACCTTCAAAATGTAAAGAATTTTTTAAGCCTTCAAAGTGGCTGAAAGCTTTTGCATTAAAATATATACTAGATGTAATTAGAACTCTTTTTCTTTCAGGGTTGTGTGTCAAGAGACCTTGAAATCCAGCAATGCGCATCTACATAGCTCAAACATGGTTAGCTTTTTAGAGCACAGAGGGCTTTGCAGTGCATATTGATGCTCTAATCTGAAACTGGGTAAAGCCCTTCTTCACTGCAGAGCACACATTTTCATTCAGACTAGAACAAGTGGCAGTCCGTGCTTCCCAGGCCATGTGGCTGCACGCTCGGCCGATTGTCTCGCTCTGAGGCTTATCTATGGCTAGGCTGCCAACATTAATGGTACCTGATTACCAGGATGTGACTTGTGAGTTGATAAAGCAACCCCAGGGCAAAGTATGCTGTACTTCCAAGGTGGCATCACCCTTGACATCACAGGCCCATTTTGGCAAATCAGAAGATTGAAATGTTCCATGCTTCCCTAACAGTTTGAATGGATATGTTAAAGTCTACATTACCTAAAAGGCTTCTTCTGTTTCAGAGAGTTTATGAGGAAAAATGAGCTAGTGACATGATTTATGTTTTGGGCCCATATATTTGTGTTATTCTCTCTCTTTATTTGCAGGTAGAATTCAACTTGGTGTTTGTGGGTGTACATGTGGTTCTGCCTTTGTCTCCATAAGCATAAACAGACTCACCAGCACTGTTACTGATGCATTCCTGATATCATTATGACATTGATTAAACTTCTAGGCTGGAATGGAATTAAAACTCTACACTGTTTTCTTCTGTGCTTCAGACAGATCTCAAAAATGTTTAGAACTGTCTCAAACTTTAAAATTTTCTCTGTCCCCATCTGCAGCAACAAACTTAAAAGTCCCCTCTGCAATAGGATGTACAGTCACTGAAACTTGTGTGGAAGATGCACATATTTAAAGAATTATAGTAACTCCATTATGCTGGCAATAAACAGCTGAAAAAGGAGCAAGCAACTGATGTATAGCAGTATAATACTCACCTGTTGTCCACAGTAAACATGGGGCAACGCCTTCATCATTAGAATGAAATCACTTTGTTTATTCACATTGGGCACCTGGACCCAAGTTCTGCAATGAGTTGTACTAATGTAAATTTAAAGTATGCTCCATTTGACTGCAGTTAATAAAAATTCACAAAAATGAAATTGAAGATGAAACTTACCTGGCCAAACTGCTTTGTTTAGCCTCCTTAGAGTTCTGGCTGTCTCCACAGATCTTTCACTAGGTGTGACCTGACTGGAAAAATCCCATGAAAATGCTGTCATAAATAAAGCATGTGGAAGAGATGAATTCTTAAATGGTTATAATGCCAATACCTTGGGTTTTCATCCAATTTGGAATAAGGCCTAATACCCTGAAGTTTGGCTTCCAATGTCAAATTATGTTCTTCCACAAATACTTCAATTCATCATAGTGACTTCCACGTAATACCATAAACTGTACTTATTTGTGTTATCATAAGATCAACTCTACTGAAGCAATAGACTTTTTAACCTAGAAATCTGATTTGAGCTCATGAAAAAATTGCTAGGGAAAGCAACTTATCTGCCTAAAGAATATGTCAAGAAAAGACAATAAATTCAGGCCTTACTGTACATTATCCTCCCCTCCCCCCTCCATATTTGTTCAAGGAGGGAACACATAAAGGAATTGTGTGTAAAATATAAGCACATTATTTCTTAAAAATAGTCTTAGCTAAGGCTAGTGGCCTTAATTGCCATTGGAACTCTTAGAAAAAAACATTAGTGTAGTTCTATCTCTCTTTTTGGTGTTTTAAACCAAGATTTTCTCCACTGTATATTTAAATCCATCAACCCATATCATCAAATACCTTTAGTGACACTAACAGTACAAATAATTACCTTGAACAAAGAATGCACCCATAAAAGCTGCCAACCTACCTCATGATTGTGCTGTTTTCTTTTACAGCAGTGCTCTTCTTCCCCCACCAAACATGGCATCATACTGAGCTGGGTCTTGGTTTAGTCTGCTGCCTATCCTGCCAGAATACAACAAACATAGCTATGAAATAGCTTACATGTCACTTGTGACTCTTTGTTTTCATTTTGTTTCTGCTTCAGGGCAGTGTCCAAGAGCAGCAAGAACTTTTGAAAGAGGAATGTTTTCACAGCAATCAAGTATGTCATCAGAATCTTATTGCTGCATTGGGGTAAAGAAAATACTGAATTAGCTGAAGTAATTTTGTAAAAACTGGTGAGTATTTAAATATCAGTTGCTACTTTACCACCTGAAGTACCCTGGATAGTTTAAAGACAGAATGTTTTTCAGCCTTAAGCTATTTGAAATTCAGTGTGGTGTTTTCTCATCCTAGTTTACCAGAGGTCAGCTGTGTTCCTATAGGAATCAGGGATTAAAGAATACTCTGGGTATTTTGGAGAACAGAAGTACAACTCTCTGTACTTGAGAGAGGTTGTGAACCCTCCCCTACAGATGGTTCCTTAGCCTACTTTCCACAATTAACTTGCAGAATCCGGAGACAGATTCATCAAGGTTCAAAGAGATCTTCAAATATTCTAGCTGTTAACTTAGCACCAGCATAATCACTCTTAAACCATATCTTCAAGATCTATGCCTCTTGAACACTTTGACAGATGGTGACTCACCACCTCCTTGAGCAACTTATTCCAATGCCTAATCACTCTTTCAGTAAAAGACATTTCTACTATCTAGCCTGTCATCACTTGAGGCTCTTTTCTATTGTCCTTTCAACTGAACTGTGGCAGATCTGATCCCCAGAATCTTACAATCCCTTTTTAGGCAATTGTAGAGAGCAATGTCATTCTTATACTGGAGGGGTGTAAAATTGAGCACAGGATTCAAGGTGTGGCCTCATCAGTGACGAGTACAGCGGGACAATCCCTGCCCTGGCCCTGCTGGCCACACTGTTGCTGATACAGACCAGGATGCCATTGGCCTTCTTGGCCACCTGGGCACACCCTGGATCGTATTCAGCCACTGCTGACCAGCACTTCCAGATCCTCTTCCAGTGAACATCTTTTCCAGTTACTCTACGTCTACCCTGTGTCACTGCCTGGGGTTGCTGTGACCCAAGGGCAGGACCTGGCACACCATGTTGCTTAAGTTCCTATTATTGTTCCCTGCCCATCAATCCAGCCTGTTCAGATCCCTCTGCAGACCTTTCTGTCTTCCAGCAGATTAACATTCCTGCCCAGTTTGGTGTCTATGAGTTTACTGAGGGTGCACTCGCTCCTGTCATCCAGATTATCAGTGAAGGTACTAAACTGAACTGGCCCCAGGAGTCAGTACCAGGGAACACCACCAGTGGCTGGCTGACAGCTGGATGTATCTTGATTTCCCACCACCCTTTGGACCCAGCCATCCAGCCAGTTTTTCACTCAGCAAGGAATGCACCCATTCACAGCAGGAGAAGCCAGTTTCTCCAGGAAGATTCTGTAGGATGCTCTTTACCGAAGTCCAGATAGACAGCATCCCCAGCCTTTCCTTCATCTACTAAGGGAGCCACTCTGACAGGCAAGTTATTAGTTTTAAATCTTGATGTTTCACTCAAACACACAAAGAAGAAAAATTTTAAACAAGGCCTAGTTATTAAGTCCAAGCAACAGAAATAAATCTATTGCTCCATTTTACAACTGAGTATTTCTGTCTTTCATAACTAAAAACATGATGCCTGAGAGCTATGGTTAGTTTCATTCACATTCTTGTGATTTTCTCGGAAACATTTACTGTAAAATATCTTTTTCTAATATCTATAGAAGAAAAGTAAGCTGAAATAAAATTGTGACTGTTAGACTTAAGGCAATGAAATACTTCTATTCAGAAAATTTCCAGTATCACAACATTGTCATGATAAAGCTGAATGCAAGATTAGTGGCAGAAGTCTACATTTAGCATTAGTCTGATTCACTAGAAGAATTCTTGAATAATACAGCAGATAAATTTGGAATGTCAAAATATTCCTTCCCAATTTTTTCTCCATTTTGGTCATCACCCTGGAGTGTCTCTCCTTTTATATTCCTTTTTTTTCAAAAACTAGACATCTGCAGTAAAAAAAAAAATCTTGAAAACTCCTGCTTTCTTCATTGACCTGTACACTGACTACTACAATCTCATTTATCTCATGTGCTTAGGGAGATGAAGAATCTCTATTGCATAAATAGGATGATTAAGGGATTTGGAAGAAATCTGAACAACCCATACATGTTGGTTTGTTGCATTAGTCACTCTTTGTAGTTCAGTGCAACTTTTCCAATCTCATCAGTAAGTGAACCATAAGATGTTCACACCTAGAAGTGAACGGAGAAAATGGAAATACAAAAGAAAAAAAAAAATCACTAGTAAAATTACCTCTCTTTGTTTATATCCTTTATCCCATCCCAGTTATGTTAAAAATGTTCCGCTTCATCTTGGACATGCAAAATGAAAACTGTCAGCCTGAAACTACTCGTTCTGCATTTCCTGCAGACTCAGGTTTGTGCTAACAGTAGCCATAGGCCAGTAATGTATTCACATCAGCCTCTCTCTTTAGGCACATAACTAATCCCACTGAAACAAGTACAGCTACTTGCATATTTAAAGCCTTGTTTGTCAGATTACCTCCAGTATATGGCAGTTGTCTTTTATCATGTGCTAACTAAAGGAATATTCATACCACTTTAACTCTACCTAGACTATAAGTATTAGTTTGATGAACTTCAAAAACCATGCATTCCGTTGTGAGCAGAATGAAAAAGACATAGGACCATTAGTGAAGATACCCATTATTATAAGGTAATATATGAAAAGTCTAAATTTAAAAATCTGTCTCTTTGTTTGATCTCTGAGTCTAATTATCCCGCCCACCACAAGCCCAGGAGAAACATCTGGCTTTGTTGTTTAATAAGTCTCCTGACATCTTAGCTTTCTAGACATGGAAAAAGTGCATTAAAAACGTATACAAGTTATTTGAAGTCAGTTCACGCTAAATAGTGTCACAATGAGTTGTGTTTGTTTCAGGTTTGAACCATATATGTATTCAAATTAAATAGCTCCAGGATACATGCACAGCACTTCCCTTGTCTAACTCAAAGCCCCTGGGCTTCCAAAGTTGGCTATTTCAAGCAAAACTCTCATACATCTGCCCTTTGGAGTTTTGTTCTGGACCCTGGGTTTCTCTAAGCTATGCCCAATCTAGAAGTAAGCCTGGAATTTCTTCTTTCCCAGATGAAGCAGAGAACATCTCATAGGTTCTTTGAACAGGGAACTGAAAATTTCACAGCTGGCTGAGTCAGTTGGCAAAGAGATCCTGCCCAAACCTGCGAGAGTCCATGCATGCACAGATAACCTGGAACTGTTCAGGTGAGCTGTGGCTGCTCTGTAAGCTGGTCTCCACTGACAGTGCTGTTCAACCTGCCAGAAACTCCTGCTTTGAGGAACTGAGATACAGTAATGAACAAGTTGCAATGCGTTTTTGAATAAAGCTGTACCAACTTGTTCACACTCTCTAGGAGATCAGTTTTTCAGGATTCACATGTCTACTGAACCAGTTGAAGCATGAATCCTTAGTGTGTTTTTAAAATCCATTTTCATAGACTGTCGTACGATGATGCTATTACATAATGTGTTGGAAACGAGTTTTTTTCTATGAGGAAGGCTCTTGCTTATCCACATAAGAACATGTCACAATGTTAAAAGTAAAAACTCACTGTCTAGAAATGGCATCTCTGAAACACCTGTTTGGGTTAGAATTGCAACAGTAACCTAGAAGGATAATTCTGAAGACAGTGTTTTTCCAGTACTGTTTCAGCTTGACTCAAAAGGTAAAATAGAAACCAGCCATACTGCAGCAGTTCATTGGAGTCTACCAGCCTGAATTAAGACAGCAGAGGACATAGACTGCTGGGATATCCCAGAAGCTAACCAGCTTGCCATCTCTGTACTGTATTCTGAGCTCTTCTATCCCTGATTTATCTAACTGCATGCTATATTTAGTCTATATACTAAAAATAAGTGTATCAATCATAGTCTAGGAATTCCTTCATTGAAATATGGTCCTCTGTAGAAGAAAGGAATTGTCCATTGCCATCTGCATTAAGAAGACACTGTGAGAAGCAGCTTCTGAATCACATGATGGTGAGAAAATACATGAAGAAACTGCATGTCCTTTTGTAACTCTGTTTATAGGTAGAAAAAATTTACTGGAATTTTAAGTTAGAAGAACAGGATAATAACATTTCTAGAAAAGTATTGGTCTTTTTCTTAACTCCTTGTTTGTTGATGAATCTCATCACTAAGTAACCTATAACTAGGATCAAGAACAGCCTGCAGTAAGTATCACAGACCTCAAGGATCAGCTGGTCCAACCTTTCTTGGCAAAAGCATGGTCCAGACAAAATGGCCCAGCACTTGTCTGGATGAATCTTATAAGGGTTCAATGTTGAGGAATCCACAATTTCCCTCAGGAGATTATTCCAACAGTTGATTGTTCAAAAATTTCTCTTGTGTCTAATCGGAGTCACCCCAGAAGTAACATTGCTCCTCATCTTTTCTCTGTGACTCCTTGTGAAAAGAGAATCTCCATCTCATTTGTAGCCATCCTTTTAATATGGGAACATGGTGATAAAGGCTCCTGTAAGCTTTCTTTTCTCAAGCTTTTCTTTCTCAAGGTAGAAAAACCAAGGTATCAACACCAGAGGTTAAGTAGCCTTTCATGCTCCTCAGGGCACTCAAAAGCCATGTCCTCCCTTTCCTCCCTCCCTCCCTGCCTCTGCAGTCAGCTGTCTTGTCCATGGTCAAATAGACATCAAGCAGAATCCGCAGAAGGGAAACCCACACCCATGTGCTCCTCAGGCAGCCAGCCAAGGTTCAAGGTTACTTGGGAAAGGACAGTCATTTGTGGGCTGAGAGGCAGAACTTGCTGAAAATGGTTCATCTTGGGTCAGTTAAAGTTCTAGCTGCTGTTGAACTGGAGCTCCCAGGGGAGCAGAGAAGCAGAGTTGTGAGCCAAGCCTTAATTCACTGTGTGGAAAGTCAAACAGTGAACTAGTCCGAATGAGATAATGTGAACCCCTTTTAATGACCTCCCCATATGCTGCTGCATAGCTCATCTGTTATTAAGTAAATATGCTCTCTGGGATTTGAGCTCCAAAACAACACCAGGTAGCTATTTATTAATGAAGGGAAGTCATACAGGCAAAATTTACCAAAGTCAGGTCATACAAGGTAAAATCCATGAACAATTTCCTCTTTAGATAATAGTGAAGTGAAACCCTGTGAAACTGTATGTGGAGGAGACGTGCTCAAAAAATTAATTTGGAATCAGGATAAGAGTAGCAGAAGAAAAGCACCACCCCTTTCTGAAAAGCATGCTCTAAGTCTTTTGGTCTTCACCAGTGTTGTAGGGAGGACTCTAAGCACTAGCACAGTACCAAGAGCCTTGCTGTCCAAAGATCTATGCTGCCAAATACAGGCACAGAATTTTAAGAAGTATGACCAAAATCTTAATTCCTTGCAAAGGGATCATCTGCAAAGCATATCTCAGTCCACAATTCTAGGATACTTTAAGACAACTGCAAATTCGGATTAGTGCTCAGAGGTAGCTGAAAGTATCACTTGAAGGCAACTCAGACTTTTAAACTGTGATGGCATGAATTAAACCTAATTTATTACCAAATGACTGAAAAGTGAGCTGAGGTTAAACACAGGCCTTCATTTTCATTAAACTTATTAAGAACTCAACGGCACTTCTCTTTCAGTGAGACTGTTCCAAGTGAACCAGTACCAGAAGCTGCTGGAGAGATGGGAGCAGCGTGTTGTAGTTGTGGCTGCATTTGAATTTGGACACCTTCATCCTGTGTATTAGAGCTGAGTGCTCATGCCTGAGCCTTGTGAACAGTCCTGATTCCTTCCAGAATTTCTTCATCTTGCTTTGGAAAGCATCATACGCCAAGCAGACCCAGCATTCCAGGTAAAGCACAAATCCTAGAGGATTCTTCAGGATTTGCTGTCAACAGAGCAGGTGGCCCTGAGCGCACTGCAGACTGACCTCCCTTGGCTGGCCACAGGACTGAAGTCAAACATCCTCCTACATCCTGGCACAAGAGTAGTTTAGACCAAGAAAAAGTTCAGGCATGGCTGCAACTTTTTAAAAAACTGGATAATTATTTTGGTAACAAATTGGTGAGAGAAGTGAGCTGGCATTGGCCCTGCTACCAAGTATCAAGGAACAGAAACAGGCATTGGGACAGAGAGGGAAAGCCATCCTTTGCTAAACTCCAGCTGCCCAAAGTTGATCTTACCCCCTCCAACCCAGCCTGGCGGTCAGCCACAGAAGCTGGTGGCAGGCTGGAGTACAGAGGGGCTTTTCCTGTGACAGAATCTCCATTTCTCCACCACTGGCAGGAGCAGCAAGTCTAGAGGGTGGTGCAGGTCTTCTACAGCTTGATGATCCTGCCTAAGCTTGGCTTCTTTTTCCAACAATCCTGACAGAAAAATTTCTGCCAGAAAATTTCTAACAATTCTGTCCTGTTCAGACAACTCCTGTCAGCAGGAGCAGCCTCCCACTGAGGTTGAAGGAACACTGGAAACATGTGATGAACTGAGCACAGCCTCCATTCCCTATCCTCCTGCACATTCAGGAGAAGAAGTTAGAGAATTCAGGAGTAAAACCTGGGAAGAAGGGAGAGGTGGGAGAAAAGGAGTTTTAAGATTTATTTTTTATTTTTCATTATTCTGCTCTGATTTGATTGATAATAAATACAACTAATTTCCCCCATCAAGTTTCTTTTGCCTGTGACAGTAACTGAGAGTGATGTCTCCTTGTCCTTATCTTGACCTATAAACCTTTTGTAATAATCTCTCCCCTGCTCATCTGATGGGGTGACTTTGATGGGCACGTGGCATCTAGTCAGGGTCAAGCCACCATACATCCATCTTCCTGTCCCAGGAGAGCTCCTAAACCCTTCCCACCCCATGACACACAAAATTATCACTGATCCTTCCTAATCCTCAGCACCATGTAGCTATATGTTCCTCATATCCCTTTTTTCCCCCTCAAACTTTCTCCTTCCTTCTCCGGGAACATTCTGACTTGTCACCTTTGAAGAATATGTACTGATGTGTTATTGGCAGGATCCAAATACACATTTTGATGGCCACTGAAAATTCCTTTGCAATTCAGAAATACACAAACCAAATTGAAATGGAGTTTAAAGTAGTAATACTAATGGTTTTGTGTCTACTGACAGGGTAAAGCTCTTTTGGGGCAAACCTAGTTCTGCTGTGTAAAACTATGCTGCAGACAAAGCATAACTTCTGTGCAGTTTCTCAGACAGCAGTTGTAACTTTCCTTTACTTTTTGCAGTAATTATGATGGCTGGTCCATTCCTACCTCAAAGGAAAATATTCCTCCAAAGCAATGGTATACTAACACAGTGGTGATTAAAGAGAAAAAGAATATATCTATTGCTAACAAAACACCTTTTTTACTCATGTCAGTCATGTTCTTATGTCTGGAGGAATGGAAAATGAATAATCCTCACACATAGGCTGATGACAGAAGCACCTGAGAAGTGACCTTGCACTGAATTCAAGACCCTTCTTAACCTCCTACTGGTGCTGCCAGTACTGGGTCCTGGCAGCTCCACCAGTTACACAGATGTCATAGCCAAAAGTTTAAAATAATTTTTTCATCTTTACTAAAAACCATCCTCATCTGATAAGTTCACACACCATTAATAGGGAGACAGCTATCTTTAGAAATCTCACAGCATCCTTGAGGATTAAATTGGTGCTCTAATCACTGACAGAGAAATAAGATTACTCCTCTCGTAGTAACTGAAGCAGAGAGGATTCCTGTGTTTGCTGCCTTCTGTCATGCCTTGGATGTGAAACGAAGGCTGGGAAGAGAAGGGGTCACTGGAGCATATTTTACCAGTCTGTTGCTGCTGTACTGCTGCTGCCCGCAGTCGTGCTCTAGTCACAGAAGAGAGGAGGTTTCTATCAATCTGGTTTGGGTATGTGCAGTGTACAGGTGTTTATCTTGCCTTGTACTCAGTGGGGAATGAATGATTCACTTTGACTCAATGTTTTTTCAGTCATTGAAGAGAGGTGCTGTGTATTTCCTGTCTTTGCCAAAGACCAATGTTTAAGAGTTGTTATGAAACAGTTTGTACCTTGCTTGGAGATTATGAGATATTAAAGAAGGATAGAGAGGGTGTAACTTAGTACTTCACAGTGTAGATACACAATGTAGAAACGTTTTCACTACACTGGCTGTCAGCCCAAAGCAATAAGATGGAAATTTGAAAATTAAGATCAAAGCCCCCAGGTTCCTATTTCACTTTGCCAAAAAGTGGAAGGTACTTCAAAAACCCCCATCCTGCAGTTCATCATACAAAAAACAGGACACAGAGAGTCTGCTTACAGGTGTAACACGATAATCCATACATTTATCCTGAGTATAACTACTGAATCCAGCTGATAGTGGCAGAAAATAGATAGAATTTTATATTACATTGTGTTTCTACTATTCAGGGAGAATTCAACCATGCCTTTGGGCCTATCAAAATTTTCTACTCCTTCTGCAGCTTGTGCTTCATACAAGCCCAAATTCTTCTCAAAAACACCTTTTCATTCAAAGGTTATATGGCTGTGGGAGATCATTATTTTCAAACTTCATTTCTATTATATTTTAAAATCAGTCCCCAATGCCCAATGCACAAAGGGTGATAAAAGTTATAAAGAATAAATATTTGGAGAAAACAAAAAGCTTCTACTTTACCACACAAACTAAACAGTCTGGAAAATACATTGAATTTTTACTAAATACCAAGTTTTACTCAGGGGAAATCTATGGGAAAAACAAGGGAAAAGGTGTTCTCCTGCCATTCTGTTTCTCCCAATAAATCAACATTATTATTTATAAAGAGAGAAGAGACCACATGCTAATAATTCTGCCTTCATTTGACATGAAAATTAACCCCATTCCCTGGAAGATTTTTACCCATTTTCATACAGATTGCCAGTGCTCATAAGTGTAAACTAAACCCTAAGCCAAACTTTCCCTGGAGAAAGCTCTTTAATCTGAAGGCAGCAGCTACAGCAGGTTCAGTCTGTTTCACCACAGCATTCCTGCAGTGTCCCCTTGCAGAGCACAGGACTGTCTTGCATGTACAGCATTAACCCACTCCAGATTGTGGGGCTGCTTTTGTACTCTTCCCCTGTGCAGGGTGGGAAGGTGCTCTCGTGGGGTTGTTATGGTGTGGTGCTTACAGGGCCAGTGCTCTGAACAAAAAGGCTCAGCAGAAATTGTGCTGCTCTTCCACAGGTGTCATAGTTTTGCTGGAAAGGACAACTGTAGTCTACAGCCCACTCTGTAGTCCTCTTGTTAACTGCCTCAAAACCCCTGATTTTTTTAAAGGGTAGTTCATGAAGCCACTATGACCTTGAAAGGATTATGTCTAAGTTCCATAAAATATGTAAAATTTATCATAAATTATGACATTGAACACAATATTTAGCCTTAGTCTAGTTGTCTAGTTGTGGAACAGGTGCTACAATGAAGTGTGAAATACAGAGCTAACAAGAGCTCCAGATTTAACCATTACACATTGGCAGTAAAGCTGTAGTTATCCTGCTTAAAAAAACTTGAATTACAGATGTATTAACTTAAATCACCAATATAAGTCTTCCCACAGCAACACTGCATCAGCATCAGATACTGGTCACTTGAACAGCTTCTTTATAATTTGCAAGGACAGCAATTTGTTTTTATTAGCTTGGCAGTGTTACAGAAATTTAATTATGAAATAAATTATCGAATCTGTGACATGCCCTCTCTGTTGTTGAAATTGCTTATAATATAAAAGCCAAGCCTTCCACAAGCAGAGGCTACTAACTATGCCTTGTTTATTTGTATAGTTTCCCTATGAAATTGCAGATGTATTTCAGTGCTGCTGTGTTGATACTCTAGAAAGAGATGGTAAATATCCTGAATATATCCCCCTCAATACCATACAATTTGTATGCCTTTAAAAAGGAAGAAAATAAGGGGCTACTGTTGTCAATTACAGAAATCAGTGTGCAGCCCCTAGAAGGGGGCCTGATTCAGACCAGTGTGGTGGCAATTTTTGAGACTGGCACCATGTTTCCCTGTGCAAAGCAGTATTGTGCTTTGTACAATGGTGCAACTGAGGCACCAGACTGAGAGAGCCTTGCCCTTTGTGCAGCCCCCTCAGTTCCAGCTGGAGCACATTTTCTTTTCCTTCATAGCTGTTCACCCACACAGCAGAGAATTGTCGGGGAAGGCCAGAAGAAATGAGATGCCCCCGTGGTGCTTTCGCCCTTGCAGCATGATATTTGTATTGATTTCAAGTGTTTATTTCACATACAGAGCTTTTGACTGCAGCCTGCAGAAAATCTGATGTTGTTAATTTAGTTTAGTCATCTACCCAGTTCTCCCTTTTCTTTGATTCTACAGTCTGTAGCCTGGCACTTAAATGCCCATTTTTCTGTCAGTGTATTTCAGTTGCATGTTTGTGTTTTGTATGTAAATAAATATTCTCACTACAGTATCTAAACAGAATTGTTTTTCATTATTGAGGCTTTCACACAGAGTAGGACCTCTAGCAAAACATGGTTCTCATTTCCATAGATCTGGACTTACAGAGTTTTTATAAATCAGTGAAGGTAATACCACCACAACATCCCTCAGTGTAATGAAACAAATTACACTGGCTAGTGAGGAACTTCTATACTTAACAGTAAGATAATTTCTGGAAACACAGCCTGCTAACCTTGGTTAGCAGGGATAACTTGAATACTAGCTTATTGCTCTGACTAAAAATGTTTTAAAAGCTGATTATTTTTTCATTCCTAGCAAGAGATATCTTTATGAATGTTGTGTCTGAGATAGTCAGCAGATCTGAGATGCAAGTCCAAACATTTCTCCTTTCTCTCCCACACCAGGCTTTTAACTTTTTTCCCTTAACCCACATAAAATTGTTGGGTTTTAATGTCAGGAGAATTATATTCAATTAAACAGGGAGTTGTATCCATTAAACCAGTTTGCAACCAAAAATTTACAAGTTCACGGTCATCAGCCAGAAAAGGAATTATATATAGTAGAACCATAAAAATACAACTCCCTGTTGCTGTAGTGACAAGACAAACAAAGACAAGGCATGGAGAAACACTTTCAGACTGAGATTTCTTTCTGTCCAAAGTACACAGGAGGTTATTTGGCAGCTGTCTTATCACTGGGGCGCTCTGAGTGGGATGGGAGCCTGAGCAGCCTCTACTCACCGTGGCCACACAACAAACAAATTACTGCAGGCAGCAGCCTCAGAGTCTTACAACCACAATCAACAGCTGCAGGTAGCTGGGGGATGAAATCTGTGCACAATAGAGAATTAGTTTGTATTTTGGCAAGTAAGAACAAGGAAAAGGAAGTTAAGATGGAGTCCTGCACCAGATTTCCTGGCAATCAAAATGATTCATCTGGTGTAAATATCTCTGGGTAATGAGATTTCCCTGTTGTCTCTATTTATTTTATTATTTTTAAAATCCTTTTTTAACAATTTAATTATGAGAGATGACATTTTATCTAGTTTGAAACAAATGCACCTTATGGTAAAAGAGAGCGTGTAAGTAAAATTTTCATTGTATGTTTATCCACCTGACTGATTGCTGGAGAATTTAAAGCTGACCTTGGTGGCTTTCAAAAAATACTAGTCATGTGATCTGTTATCATTTGTCCAGTAAAATCATACTAAAATTAAATGTTGTCAATTTACTGCATGCAAACTATTCTGAGTTTAATATTATTGCTTTATATTTGGGGTTTCATTTTCAGAAGAATTGCCATGGCATACTTGCCTTACTCTGGGACAGATGTGATTACAAAGCTTTTAAAAATAACTAGGTTTCAGTTACATCTGATATTATTTTAAAGAAAGTTTCATTTAAACAGAAAAAACAATGTAAATCATCCTGGCTAAAAAAAAACAAAACTGAAAAGAACTATAAAATTTATGATAGTGAGAATACGTCTAACAAGTAGGATATGTTTGTTAAACTTTTGTCTCTGATTTAATTAACATAAAAAGTTTAGGATTCATGCATGTAAACAAGGTTCTTCCATTCAGCAAAAAACTCTAATTAAGACATTTCAGGGGTTCACAAATCTTTATGTTTCCACATATGCTATTCATTTTTTCAAAAGCACAAGAATCTCTTATTATCAGAGCTTGAGCAGAAAAATGCACAGTAAGGTATGTTTTGCACAATTAATGTGAAAAAAATGCACATAAAATGCACATAAAATGCAAAGGTATTGAGGAAGTAGGTGTATATGTGAACTTTTCCAAAATTACATTATAAAAAGCTGAAAGTTGCTCATTATTCTTTTCTCTCATCTCTGTAATACTGCTGTTCTAATGTTTTGTTGTCAATTGCTATTTAAAAAGTCCAAGGCAACAGATCTTCTCAGTAATAGAGCCATTGAATTGTCTGTTTCTAAGCACTAATGTGAAAGAGGACTACTAAGAAATAGCATTTCAAAAATTTAAACCCTCATAAATTTAAATATAACTTTTAGCATGTTCTATGCTATAGAGACATTTAACATCCTGTAATCCTTTCCAAATACTTTTAGAATTCAGGCCAGGCAAACTTAAAAGCATACTTTATCTATCAGACATCTTAAAAAAATTATGGAGAGATAGAAATGAGCTATAAAAACAAATATGAAGCATTCAAGCATTCTGGTCTCTCAGCTCATATCAGCAGATCATGGTGCCAAACAGACCTGACAAAATGAGTGAGTTGGAGAAGTCCAAAAAGTTCGTACAGCTGCAGGGAAAACCCCAAATGAAAACAAATGGAACAATGGAGAGGGGCATGCCATTGATCTGGTGGCAGACCATGTAGCATGGGGCAAAAATATCCCCCTGCACTGTCAGCGTGTGCAGCTGCTCAGGGGCCAGCAGAATGCACATCAACAAACAGCAGCTTTTCTGCTTGACATTTCGTGGGGGCCTGGCCCCGCTTGCTTTCCCTTTCCTTCACTTGTGGGCAGATGTAGGGCCTTTCAACCTCTTCATCCTTTTGATCCATGCATGTGTCTTCTTCTCCAGAGCATCACTCCCCACACTCCATGATCAGAACACATCAGGGAGCTTTTGTGCCTTGAAGTCCCCAGTGTGCCCATTATATTTATTTTATATTATATTATGTCTTCAATGACAATCTATTAAGAAATCTTAAAAGTATCCAGAAGTCTTAAAGTCCTATATTATGTAACTGACCCCTGTTCTTTTAAAGTGTTTTTATCAGTGCTTATTGGAATAGGGAAGCCAGGGGTGGGACTCCAAGTAGCTTCTGCACTAAAAACCCCCATGTATTCTGTGATCTAAGTCAGAGTATACAAACACCCAATGCACAATTAGTAAAGCCTGTCATGAAAGCATAGTATTAAACACTATACTTTCCATGGAAGTATTCCCTGTCAATGTTTACAGGTGAAATTTCCCACCTAGTTAACAGCAAATAATTTTTTCAAATATATGTCACCTTTCTCCACTAAATCTGAAAAAGCTGTTGTACTTCAAACAGAAAGACAAAATGAAGAGAAAACCAAAACAAACTAACTCATGTGAGAAATTCAACCCAAATATTTATCTTTATCCCATTTATTCACCAAGCCCATGTACCACTGTTCTTATACCATTACTATTTTTCCAGTCCAATCTATATGTCTGCTTTGCCGTATACCAACAATGTTTTTTCCTGAGCACAACTTATTTTAAAAATGCTTCCTTCTTTACACCAAGCCATATTTATGCTAACAAGAGTTGGTAAAACCTTCTGCAGAACCTCTCACCAACTTTCACTGGATTTTTTTCAACCTTCTTATAAAATTATCAAGTCAGAATTAGTCAAAATTTTCATAGCTATCAAATAAATTTACAAGGAACTGCTCTTGCAATATTTTATGCAGGAAAAGCTCTTGCATTTGGTTAATCACAGCAAAAATTAGATTTTCTTCATCAGTTTCCATGGAATGACTTTTGGATATGTTCCCACATCACAAGCATTTTATATTGTATTTAAATGACACACCAGATGCATTGTCTGATGCAGATGATCTATCTATGTACAGCTACCTATGTACAGATATCTAGACACAGATGTATGAGTATATATATATATATATATATATAAATATATGTCACCTTAATAATACTTTCACATGATTAACCAAAACATTTTCTTAATATAATGATGCTTAAGTAGACTTGGATCACTAAGATCCAAGTATTTTCACGAATTTATACTCCATGTGAATAAGAAGGGGGAAGAGGGAAGGATTCAGTGGTGCAAAATAGCTCAGACCAGTAAAATCCAGTCAAAATTTTAAACACTGCAAAGCAATTGTGACTGTTTTCAGAAATAGTTGTCAGTTCAACTTGACTTTTTCACCCATAAACATTCTCAATATCTGCTTTTAATATAAATATCTATGGGCTTATTTCCCCATTTCTTTCCTCACATTAAGAACTCTGATTTTCTCATGTTTATGCTGGCACATATTGAAACAAAAGGGTCTGGCAAGTTGTGTTGCAGATATACTGTGTACATCTTCCTGTGCATTTTTCCACTGAAGTTACTTGCTGCCACTAGCATCTTCTGGCAAACACCAGAAGTCAGCAAGTGCTCCTTCTCTGCATTCTGTGTAGGGAACTGGGAGTGGGGGAGTCTGCTCTGCCCCACTCCACACGGATAATAACCCCCCTTTACAGACTTTGCTGTGAGACATCCTGCACTTCTGACAGGAACAGTGCAAATGGCAGATTTCTCCCTCATACAGTACATTCAAAGAGTTTTTGAAAGGTGTAAACACAAATCATACAGAGAGGAGATAAAACTACCCAGGCTGAGGACATGGAGAGCTGCACCTTGGCAGGTGAAGGTATTATTAGGAGATATCCTGGTTTGAGAAAGCACACATAAACTCTTCAACCCATTTTGGAAGAAGACTAAGACAAACCATGACTATGCCCACTTCCACAAGGACAAGGCACTTACAGGATTATTTCAGATAATCTCTGAGATCACAGTATCTGCTCCACAAAGACTTTTTGTAAGCTAATCTCAATCTTCTCTGTGATTAGAAATGTCCTTATTGTAACAGCACCCAACTTTGTCATTTGCAAGGACAAGGGGGTCATGTCACAAAAAGCAGAACTCAGGAGCAGAGAACACAGGAGGCACCAAGATGAATATGCATTCTCATTAATATGGATAGTGGTCTCTTCATAGTGCTGAAGTTTAGGAGTGGCACACATCTGTCAATTTAACATGGAAACTTAAAATTGTATGAAATTCAACAGCAGTGTATCCAACAAACCGAATTATGAAAGGCATGACTTCAGATGTACCAGGTTTGTTTGAGTGTTGTCCCACTCTCTTAAGCATAAGTCCATCATCTGTTGAGTACAGCCACCAGGTCACAGGTAGCAGGAAACAGATTTTCACATCTTATGTGAATATTTCTATACTGACAATCAATCTTTTTCCCCATTGCTGTTCCTCTCTAAGAAATTACTTTTGAAAGGCATAAAAAATAAAAAAAAAACCTCTTATTAACTTGGAAGGTTTTTTTCTTATTTTACTTTCACATCTTAAGAAGACTATCCTGTGAATAATAACCAGTATGACCACTCCAGCTGAAGGAAAAGCGTATTTGTTTACCTACTTCCCTTTTCCCTCTCTTATATCTTGACTGTGGAAATTTATGTCATGACTTGATTTTTTAAAATATTCTTTTGCATCCACACAAAAAAGGTTTTTATTTTTCTCCAAAGCAAATTACCAGAACCTTCAATGGTAGTTTAAATCAAAGAACATATAGTACATATAAGCATAGAATCACAGAATCTTCAAGGTTGAAAGAGATCTTCAAGATCATCAAGTCCAACCATCAACCCAGCACCACCATAATCACTCCTAAACCATACCCCCAAAGTGCCACATCCAGATAAGTCTTCAACTCTTCCAGAGAAGGTGACTCAACCACATCCTGGGGTAACCCATTTCAATGCCTAATCACTCTTTCATGGAAAAAAAATTAAAATCTAATATCTAACCCTAACTTTCCCTGGCACTACTTGGTGACATTTCCTCTCACCCTTTCACTTCAGACATAACAGAAGAGCCTAGCCCTCTCCTTGCTAGAGCCTTCTTTCAGGCAGTTGTGAAGATCAATAAGGTCCTGCTTGAACCTCCTTTTCTCCAGACTAAACACCCCCAGCTCCCTCAGCTGTTCCTCACAGAACTTGTGCTCCAGACCCTTCACCAGCTCCACTGCCCTTCTCTGGACACAGTCCAGCACCTCCAAATGTTCTTCTACTGAGGGGCCCAAAACTGACTTTGAGGTGGAACCTCGCCAGCGCAGAGCACAGTGGGACAATCACTGCAGTGGTCCAGGCCAGGATGCCAGTGGCCTTCTTGTCCTCCTGGGCTCAGCCTGGCTCATCTATCTGCTGCTGTCTGTCTGTCAATCAGCACCCTCAAGTCTGTCTCTGCTGAACAGTGCTCAAGTCACTCTGACCCAAGCCTGTAGCTCTGCCTGGGGCTGTTGCAATGCACGTGCAGGACCCTGCAGAGACTAACTTATTGAAACTGGTGTTGGGGACTGAAATGTTATGGTTTATGGCTTAAAAATCTTTATGAAGGACTTTTGTCTATTATAGCAAAACTAACAAAACTGTAACAAAATCTGCACGGAAGACCATTGCACTCTGAATGGGCCTCCTGACTGAGGCTTTGGACTGCAAGCTGAAAGAGATAAGAAAAATGACACGATTGTTCAAAGCTTCTGGGAAGTGATGTGTAAGACTGAAAGAGCATCCATGGCAGGGCTCAGATCTGCAGCTTCAGGATGGAAGTCATAGCCCCATGATTATTATTGCCAGGCTTGCACACTCCCCCAAACCAGGGGAAAGGAGGAAGGTTTTGGATGTATGGCCAAAAAAGGCCTCTGGTCAGAGGCAGTGAACCCCCCTTCTCCAGTGTGCAGACCAGCCCAGCTGCAGGGGCCCCCACCCTGGGACAGCCACATTTACAGGATATCCACATGAGGGACAGCAGGAGTGTGTCATGGCCCATCAAAGGCCCCCCCACGGGGTCCACAGACCCTGCACCAGAGCACTGCATGTGATGCAAAATGATGTAAATTATACAAAGTCTTGCAAGGGAGTGTCAAACTGCCCCCTCAGGGAGGTGCCTGGGTGTTCCCACCTGCCCAAATGTAAATTAATCCATTGGAATCTATGCCTTTTGGCAGGAGACCCTCACCACTGACAAGACCAGCTGGAAGAAAGCCATGAGACATCATTGGGATCCATGGAGGGGTGATATGTTTCTACTTAATTTGTCTCTGTCACTCTTCTGTCCCCCACTACACA
>VZRX01011382.1:21340-40181 GCA_013398075.1 Notiomystis cincta | reverse complement strand
TCCTTTCCTTTCCTTTCCTTTCCTTTCCTTTCCTTTCCTTTCCTTTCCTTTCCTTTCCTTTCCTTTCCTTTCCTTTCCTTTCCTTTCCTTTCCTTTCCTCTTTCTCTCTCGCTCGCTCGCTCGCTCGCTCTTTTTCTTTCTCTCTCTTTTTCTCTCTTCTACTTTCTCTTTGCCTCTTTTACTATTTAATAAAATACATTGATTTTTTGTGTGTATCAACATTTAACCTCATTTGGTTTAAATCATGTTTTGGGGAATATTCGAATCTCTAGGGTCCTTTCTGCTTTACTCACAGAGAGTTAGTTCTCTTTGCTACTCTGTGACTAGAGTCAGATTGCAACAACAGGTCATTGCATAAAACTCCAACAATAAAAGGGGTTTACAAATTTTGTTTTTACTAACAGTCAAGCCTAGAGCACAGTAGAAGTTCTGGCAAATACTCTCTCGAAGTGGTTTGGTCTATCACAACATGACTACTTTATTCCTCTGAGTGGATGTTACCAGTTAGCAGCTGCCTAAAATCAGTATTAATAGAGTAGTGTCCAAGCATTAAAACATTTAGCGGCTACTGCACATCTGCAGCCAAAAGATGATTCCAGCACTATGCTGCTCAAGAGTATATTTAAGACACCACTGCCCCTAGAGATGGCCATTTTCTGTTGTTATTTTAAATACACATTGTGATCTCACCTCTTGGCTCAGAGATTTCTGCATTCTTTCATAAGCTCCTGCACAAAGGCTCTTGTGCTTTAGAGCAGATACCAAAGGGACTGTGTCATTCCCTCGGGAGCTGGTCTGTGGAAAGCCAGGTCCCTGCAGAGAGGCTGAGATCCTGGTGCTAAGTGTGGAAGCTGCCCCCTCACTCTTGTAGGAGACTGGGGGGAGAGTCTTCCCAGGAGCCACTGGCTGGGTAGTTAAGTTTTCACACAGGCTGACTTCTCTGCCAAGAACAAGTCAAGTGGGTTCCTTGTCAAGGGCTTCTTTCATGCATGCCCTTTTGTAGCCAGCCTTCCCACATACCAGCAGAGAGAGGAAATCTTCCCAATTATTAGCAATCTAAACAATCTGCAATCTGCATCTCCAATCCTCTAAAATTTAACAAAAGAGAAATTATTTGCCTGCCTTAGATGAACACATCACATCTATACCAGGTGGAAGGATGTTGGCTGAACAGGATAATAAAAAGGCCAAATACTGCCAGGCCATGGACTAGAAAGCTTTTTGGCCCAAAGAGAGAATTCCTCTGGAGAGGATTCAGTATAACATTACCACTCTTATCATGGAGGTGTCACTTGCAATTAGTGGCATGCATTGAGCCCCTTCCAGTAAAATGGTCTAAGGAAAATAACAATTTATCTTCAGGATGGCAGAGGAATGGTCATAACAAGTTTTGAGAAATACCAGGCAGTGAAAGGCACTCATGCCATTTCTCACTCCTCCCACCATCTCACAGTTTACATTAAGTGGCAAATCTGGTATCCCAGTGAGTTTTCACCTGCATTTCCAGTTTCACCAGAGTAAGTCTAGATCTGATTTTTCAAGTTTTGTTCCTGTGAGTACCATGAGTGTTTCCAGCAGGACCATTTATACAGATGAGTATTACTCACACATACAAAATGTGCTGGATTAGGTTCTGCATGACAATATCATGGAAACTCCAGTCTGGATTTGCCCAGATAAACACACCAGGGAAAGAAAAGCTAGTCAGCTGGCACAAAGATAAGGAACAAAACAGAGAAAACAAAAGCATCACTCCATATTAGGTACTGCAGGTAAGATGTTCCATACCAGCTATTTCATAACCTACCTTCACCATCCCGCAAATATTCAGCATTTCTCTTAAACCAACTACATGCTGAATTCATACTGAACAGTTAGAACACAAAACAAGCCAGTCATTGCAGGTTAAATGCACTATGGTACAGTTTTTCACAATTTTATTTCCACAATAAAATACGTGCACCATGCTCTCCTCTGGTTAACTTTATGCCACATCTTGTCTCACCCCTTGAATCAGAGAAAGCCTCATTTTGTACTCCATTTGTGGGAACAGTGAGAACCCAGGAATGTTTTCCCCATAGAATGAAGTTTTTCAAAATTATTTTCTTTTTATTTTTAAATGCATTTTATAGAACCTAAGTTATTAAGCATGAAAGTATAATACAAGCACAGTTATGTAGCATTCTGTCAGGAATCTTCAAACTTTTGGAGGGTATCCTCATCAGATATAGGGCATACACCAGGTTCTTGTTATTTGTTGCCATATTCCTTCTACTTCTTGCCAAATTCAGCATCTGCAACATCTCCTAAGCCCTGGAGATGCTTGCAGGAATTCTCCAGAAGGCAGTCATCAGCTGTCACCAGGGATTAGTGATAAATCAGGGAGCATCATCACTGATGAAAATGTCATCACTACATCCCATACAGGAGAAGAATATTTATTTGGAATAGCACATGAAATTTCACCTAGGCTGTGATCTGTATCATGGTGCAGTCTGGTAATTCTTATGCAGTTCTATTAATTAATTGTGAGTTGATGAATGACAAATAATGAGTTCTAATGACTTACAAACTGAGGAGAAAAATGGTTTAAAATACTTTTTGTGAAATACGATTCCAGTTCAAGGCAAGGAAGTTCAAGATCGTTCCAGTTTCCATGGAGTTTTCCCAGTTTCCAGAAGGATTCCCACAGTTGGAAAGGGAAACATTTGTAGCTTGCCAGGATTAACACCACCTGACTGATATCACTAAAACTCAAAGTGCAGAAGCATGTGCACTGTTTTCTGCAACCAGTTTTTCAGGCCTGCTGCAAGATCAGGAAGACAACACTGCAGTGTGTCATAATTGGGCATTTTCCCAGGGAAAAAGAAAGGTCAAAAAAGATACCTCTCAGTCCAAGCCTAGCAAAGGGAATATAAATACATCCTTCAAGCACAAGATTAGCAGCAAGCCAAAGAGCAAGGAAGGGCAAAGAAGCAGTATGCTCCATATCAGCATTGTAAAAAAACCAAACATACTTTCTCTCCTAGGAAGATAATTTCTCATCTGCATCCTGAATTACTCAAATCATCCGTGTGAAATAGCATGGAGAATAACAGATAAGCTCTCATCAGCTGGGTTTCACATCACTCAGTGGCCAAGCACTAATAATATACATCAACCAGATGCAGTCAAGGCCAGGAGAGAAAGCAGTTTGAACTAAATTCCTCTTTTGGCTTGAGCTTTGAGTCTGGCTCCCAAATGCTGTGGGCAACACGTGGAGAGTGCAAACTGTGCTGCAAAACACAGTGCATTAAGAGGTGTTCCAAGCACCTGTGGCATATTTTTCTTCCACAGTGCAAAACCTCACAGAAATATTGCATTTTCTGGAAGGAGTCACTACTGTATTTGACCTAATAGAAGAAACATCACCCTGAATGCAGAGTCTTCAGCGTCCTGTCATCTTCTCATCAGCACAACCCAAACCATGGATTAGGGTAATGTGGTAAATCAGACTCCAAACTGTCCACCCAAATATTTTCACTGCAATATCTTCTTGTTTTTTGAGCTGGAGTGTGTGGTAGTGGAGGAGAGGGGCTGCAGATTTGGGGGAAGTCTTACCTCAATATGCAGATATCTTACAGCACTTCTTGATCAATAGGGTGTACAAGAGAATTGTCCAGCAAAGAGAAAGGGTGAAAGACTCAAATACCGTCTATAATTTAAAGTGACATCTTTGTACTATGGATTTACAATAAATCTTTGTTGCTTCAAATTTACTAGTATAGTTACAACTCCAGATTTTAACATTGCTCGTAGGAGCATAGATACATTTTAAAAAATAGTAATGTTCCTGGGACCTGCTGGAGCAGACGGACTAGTCAATGCAGCTAGTCTAATTTATAGTGGGGAAGATTTATTTGTTTATGCCTATACTGTAAAAACACCTACCAGCTTTTTTATCACCAATTTTGAATTTCGACTCAAACTTGGTCACAGCCACTTTTATATTTTAGCAAATTTTTTAAAATAGCCAGTTCAATGCATAGATTCAGCTGAAAAATCTTCCAAGGAAATTAAAAAATCGAGTGAACAGTAATGCATTATGCATTACAACTTCATTTTAAATAAAGCAATCAATGGAATTCTGTCTGTAACCTCAGCATGAAAGATAATTTATGTAGAAAAGCAAATCAATGTCCCCTGAATTTTCTGGAAGTTTAACTGATGGTCTCAATGGAAATCATTGACATTGGTTTATTGGGAGGGATAACATAACATGTTTGCCTCAATCAGTTGTAAACAAAGATAGGGAAGAATTAATAGTCTGCCTAGACTCAAGGAATCCCCTAAAATAACTTTCAGAAGGCAATAATATGTTCAGTTAAACAGAAGTTACACTGAATTAATATTTCATAGCACTGACACAAACAGGTGTGCACAACCTTCCATGAGTAATTTTTCACATATCATTTATGAAAGCTTAAGCTGAAATACAACAGTCACCACTAACATGCTTGATTCTTTAAAAAGTTCTTGTTTTATGTGAAAAATTACTTTTCTTCTTTGTTGTCTTTGGCACTTACTTTCTTTCTAAATCCATCAAGAGCAGTACCTGCAGGAAATAAATTCCATTCCTAGAACAATTCTGTCTTGTATTATATGTGCACATTCACGTGCAAGTGTGACTATGCTACACAATGTGGTCAAATAATTTAGGATAAAATATGGAAAAAGGACTTTGATCAAGTTCTGAATACCTATGAACTGGCAGATCCCAGCACTAACTTTGTTGTTGCAATTCACTTGAAGAAAAAAGACTTCACTTGCTCTCACCTGAGGTGACTGAGCCAAAAAAAAAGATGCAATTTCCTAACAGGTACAAATTACCAGAAAATTTAAAGGCAAATGAGAACCTTTTATTCTTGGGGAAAAAAAAAAACAAACAAGAAAAACCCTAAGAAAAACAGAATCCATGTCATGTCTCCCAGATATCATCTATTTCTTTAAGAATCAAACACAATATAAATATTTAATTCAGAGTGAGGCAAAGTTATAGGTATATATGGACATACATAGAACTTTTATGTAACAGGCCCAAATCAACCTTTTATGTGCTTTTTATTACCCAAAAATATCTGGAGGAGCTGAGCTACAGTCTGATAGTGTATTGCAGATTGGGGAGAACTTATAATTGATTCCACAAATTGTTTATATTGATGGCAGGAAAGGAAGAAGGAACTTCATGCAATAGAATTTTGAAACAGATTATATAGAGAGTCCGATAATAAAAATATAGAATGCAAACCATGTTGATTGCTTGAAAAATGTGTGCAGCCTACGCTAGAATGAGCAAACACCATGGGAATTAACCTGTGGCAGCCACACAAACAAACACTGCACAATGCAGGCTGTTGGACCTTGCTGTGAGCCTTGAAGAAGAGCGGCGTCATTGAAATAGTCGCCCAGCAGAAATTCACCCTCCGGAATTAAGGAAGAGCTGTAACACTCAGTACCTCCCTGTTCCCCGAGAAAGAAAAGCTATGCCTACATGAGAAAATGGCTGGGCAGTTTCTGAGCAGCACCTGCCAGTGTTTAGTTGCAGGGGCTGTGTTTGAGAGTGCCAGCATCCCCTGAAGGCGGTGAAGCCGCGCCAGGGCTGTCCCTGAGCAGAGCTTAGGGACACACCACAGTGAGCAGCACCACGTGTGCCCAGAGCACTGGGATACAGCTTCCCAGAAGGGCCAGGCCATTCCAGTTACAACTGAAATATCTGGACCTGAGCATTTAAATGAATAGGCTATCGGTCCAAATTAAAATCTGTCTCACTGAGTTGCTCTTTAACTCCCAGAACCTAAACCGAAGACCAAGACCTTGTTTTCTTCTTCCTCGACCTGTAAGAATGAAGAAGAGGTTAGACACAGCACCATGAACAGGCCATGCTGAATTCCAAGAAGCCATACCAGAATTAACCTGTGACTTCCTGCTCATTAAATCCAGGCATGAAACCTTTCTGTGTACAGCAGTTCAAACTCCCAGGCCTGTGAATGTAATATGTTTGTCATAGATAACATAAAATCATCATTAAACAACTGTTACAAATTAAGTGATGGGGAAAAAAAAAGAAGCAGCACGGAAAGAAACTAAAAGTTATCCTTTTTAGCTATAAATCACCAGATTTCAAAAGCATAATGAAGAACTGCTAAAGTCACACCAGCTGTTTTAAATACATGAAGCTGGGGAGGGCTTAGTTAATAATTGATGAAGTACTAACAAGAAGAAGAAGACAAATCTAAAGAACTAAATAACCAAAGAGGAAAAACATTAAAAGAAGGGGGGGAGGGAGAGGGGAGGGGGAGAAGAGAAGAAGGGCACCTGTGTTCATAGAGAAGTTTTCAAGTAAAAAGGGCAGTTATTGTAATATGACTGATTACAGAAATCTGCCTATTAACATAGTCAGAGATAACAATCCCTAACATATTTTTGCTGACCCAGTATGTCTGCTGTCATTTCCACCCTAGAGACATGTACTACCAGCTTGCTTTAAGCAATGTGTTTTCAGCAATCACTCAGCTCAGACATTCGGTGCATTCACATCCTGAAAATTTTGCAAATAAATGATGATCGATAAAAAGAAGAGAACAAAATAACAGACCCCCACTTTATCCAATTTTAAATTCACATTTTACATAACCATCTTCTGGGTGAGTCCAGTTGGGCTCCCTTAGTTATATGAAAAGACCCTGAACAATGTGACAAGACAAGCACAAATAAAAAATACGGAACAGATGTTTGTCAGATCACATACACACACAGGAGGGCTCAGATATTCTTTCCACCCTGGTAAGGCACTTAAACATTTTTTGCTGATGAGGAAAGCACCAGTGAACTGGGGAAGAAGAGTCACTGCCTGGAGCTCCCCAGGCCAGCTCCTCTGCTGCTGCTTTGCCTTCTGCCACCAGCTCCATCCACATCCTTACACTGATGACTTAGCGACATCAAGTAGTCCTTAGATTAAGCTCTCTGCTTTCTTTCTTTAGAGCTTGCAATTGTTGTATAGGTGTTTTCACTCTTGGATTTTTTTAAACCTGCTGGTCCTGTTCCAACCATGCTCCCTCTTTAATATTATTCTTATTTCTCTGCAGAGTTTATTTCCACTCATTTTCACACCCTCTTAATGCTCACACTTCTCCAGGGTTGTGCAGCTGGGTGGGATCCAAACTGGATCTTTATTTGCTGGGGCATCCTAAACAGCATGGATTATTCTGAGACAGGGCTTCCTGTTTGGAGCAGACACTTCCCCACAGAATGCAGATCATTTTTCTTATGAGTGTCATTGGAATCATATCTAAAATCTGCTTACAGAAGTCTATCCACAATTTTATTCACTATCTCAGGGGAAGTCAAAGAATTGGGAGCAACAGAAGAATCCCTCCTTAGGAGAATAAGATTGACAGAAACGAGGCTGAACTGCAAAATTGTCTTACTGGGACAGGAGTATCATTCCAATGCTTGAACTCATGTTTTAGGAATAGCAAAATGAACACCCCAGATTAAAAAGCAAAAGTTTTTGCATAATATATACAATGGTATTATTTGCCTTATCTGGCAATGAAGACTGTAATAAAAATTCAAATGAGCTGTTTTAGAGAATTCAAATCTGTAGGAATAATACACAGTCAAAATGATGAGAGGTAGGAGTGGCCGTAATTTCTTCCTGCTGACTCATTTGACCCTCAACTTCCTGATTCCTCACTTTTTTAATGCCTACACTACCCCTTTTCATGAATTTGGGTTCTTCTCTATAACAGAACTCAAAAGAAACTTAAATAAGCCAGGAGAAGAAAATCAAGCACCTGCTACAGTATCAATCACCTGCTGCAGTTAAGATGTAAGAGGAATGAACACCAAAAGGCGTATCAGTGTAAATGTAAATGTGTAAAGAGAGTTCAGTGATGCTAAAAAGTGATTCCATGAATTGTAGACAAACTTCTAGAATCTCAGGATTTTGTTTAGACATCTTATTACCTTTGAAATTACTGGGAAATCAGACTGCAAAAATTCTTAAAGTAATGTTCTCTTCTTAAATAAATATGTTTAAGAGAAAGCAGCCTGGGCATAAACAACAACCTAAACCAGTGTCACATAGACAATGTGCCCACCACTCAGTACAATATGCCCACCACTCCAAGGCAGGAATTGCTATTTTTTGGCTAGTGGTGACTATGCTGCTTTACTATTAACTGAGAAGATTTGCATAAACACAGGTGTAAATACTGCACACCAAAACCATCAGATCAAGAGCATATGCCTGTGAAATCAGAGGCATAATTCTTTTTCTGCCAGCACTTCCGCTCTAAAATGTAGGTAGGAGCAGATAAATGCATTCATATCATTTGGGATGATTTCTGCCTTTAGAAAATGAGTAGGAAGCATCAGTGGTTTCCTTCTCACAGGACTTTCTGTTTTTTAAGTGGAAGGCACAACAAAATGTTCTTGGACAAAGCAAACCCAGAAAATTAACTGTGTTTCATTGAATTTATTCTTCTACCACAGTGGAGACATCTGAGATAAAGCGCCTAAAAGGAGACTGAAGTTAAACAGTTGTGTTTAATTAGCTCAGTTCTACCTGTATATTTTTATCACTGATTTGCCACAGGCAAGTGTATTTTTCCATGATTCAGAAGAAAGCAACATCTTTAGTTCAAAGCACAAAAAACTTCAGTTGAGAAAATGAGAACAGACTCAGGACAAAAAGTTGTGCACGATTTTATGAGAGTGAGAGAATCCTTTTGTGACCTCCTTTTCAAAAGCACAGTGCAGTAGCTAAGCATTAAATAACAGCTCAATAGGTTTTCATCAATGCAGAAAAATAATTATCTGGGAAAAGTTACATAACCTCCAACAAACAAGGTCAAAGATCAAGATATTTTTACCCATGGTCTGTAAGCTTCCCTCCTTCATAAAGTAACTTCTTGGATAGGAGAAACACATCATCTTCACAGGACTGGACACAAATGACCTATTATTTTAGGATCAATTAATTTTCCTCCATGTTGAGCCTATTAGGGAAATTCATTATACAGTCCTACTGGTTATTCTACTTCTCTGCTCCAGGCATACCCACAAATCTATACTGACCAATCCAATTGCATCTTTCTTTATTTCAGAAGTCAATTTAAAAGTGTTACTTTTTGTTCTTTCCTAGAATCAAAATGTTATGGGCTTATCCCAGCTTGTTTCACTGACTTGTCTTTTCTCTTTTTCCTGGAACATGTAACAGAAGAGATCCCAGCCCACAGTTAATCTATGCCAATGGTTAAGACCCAGCTAGCAGCCAAAATTCTGACAGGAATAAAGGGCTAAACCCCATGTCCTTGCAGTAGGAGCCATGAGCTTCAATTATTAACCCATCACAGATACTGCATTAAATAGATCATTAATGTTCTCAGCAACCATAATTGAGTCACCATCACATGGCAATTGTAAATGCACCTTATCTGAGGACTGCTGCCTACCTGGCTCTACATATTACGTCTTCAGGGCTGGTATGGGAACAATTCTGGCACAACTTCCTATTTCTGTGTGGTGCCTCAGTCAAAGAAGCTTTATTTTCCTCTTGCTGAGATTGTGCCATTTCTGACACTAAACTATAGACTTGCCTGGAGAAATATTTCCTTCCTTAAAACCAGAGTGTTGAGACCAGTGCTGAGCCTGTGTGTGCAGAGTAACAGGTGGTGTTGCAAACAGTGAAGCTGAAGGACTGAGAACAAGGAGTATTTTTCAGTCTCTCATAAGGCCCTTGCCAGGCTTGGGGCAATTCTGCAGACTACATAGATAAACCCAGTTTAAACTTAGGGCTGTGAGCAAACAGAAAGAAAAGTTTCACTGACATATTTGGGATGAAATCCTGGCAGTTGCTTCCCACCTCCTCCCTCCAAACCACTGATTCTGACAAACTGGAGGTGGGCCTTGGGCTGATTGTTTGACCTTACTAGTAGAACAACATATGATACATTTCAAAATAAATGGAGTTGTCCTCACCACTCCATTTTGTGTGTTTATATGAAGAATAAGGCCACGGAACTCAAGCTTGAGAACAGCTACAATGGAATTTTTAACCTGCAAATGTGATGCATATTCTATGCCATCTCCATCAAAATCAAACCCCATCTCAGTTGTCTTCAGCTGACCCAAAGTCTTTGAGAACCTCGGATACGACCATCAATTTTAAAGCCAAGCTTCAGGTTTCCTTGAACATTTTAACATTTCTCTTGTGATAATGGTTTCAAGACCAAATATGAGTTCCCTGGTCAACTCTATCAGACACTATCTTGTTACAAAATTCTACGCTTTTCCACTTGAACACCTTTATTGAATAACATTGGTGATAGCATTACTGCCTGTCCTGTCCTAGTTATTATTAATTCACTAATAATTTACTATTAAGAAGGGCAAGCTGCTTCCACTGAATATCTTACAATAGCTTAAGTAATTTAAATCCATTAAAAATTTTATAGCTTCATAATTATCACTTATAAATTAAGTGATGCAATTAGTGAGCAACATAAACCATCTTACCCTCTACAGGTGCCAGCCCAAAGAAATTTCCAGTCCTTTGCATAGAGCAGAACATCAGGTGGTTTGTCACTAAGATAGCTGTGAGCTGGTAACTCCCCTGGTAAGTGCTGCAGTGGTGCTGCTGGTGAACAGCTGGGTGTCAGCCCTTCCCCTCGCTGTGCTGAGAAATAATATCTTCCTAGATGATAAGTTTTACATGCCTGAAAAGGAGGAAAACGTTCAAGATTTTGGACACTGGAAAGACTGAGGTTCACAGCCTTAACTGAGTGAAGGCTGACGGGCTGGGTGAAACCTAAGAAAGCAATTCAGTTAACTAGTGTGGGTGATTAATTGAGCTGAGAACTGTTTGTACAATCTACTTGTGGATATTTGACTTTTCCTTTATTCTGTAAAAAGCCATTTGGTAATCTCAGTGGATGTTCAGACAACAAAATATTTGGAAAACTGTGAGCCAGAGCTCCTCTAACTTAAGAAAGTGCTCCTTTGAAAAAAAAATCCTTGCCTTAGAAGATTTTATATATATATATATGTCTTCCAGATATGTGTCAGGGGAACGCTACATTGTGATAGTTTCTATAGCTAAAAGTTTTGGACCTTCTCTGTTCTCTTTGACTGAGCTGATTTTGTCAGAGGTATTCTCCAGCAGTCACTGCCACCTGGAAAGGATCTGCTCCTACTGACAGCTTTCTGCATATCAACCAAAAGAAGTGGAAAGTGCTCCCTTGTCCACAATAAGTGCTTTGTTGTTGCTGCAGTGTTTGAGAGGACAAGAGCAGTAGGGTCTGAGGACTAAGCTCAGCTTTCTTTCTGACTTACGGTGAACTGGCCATTTCCAGAACACCAAGCAGTCTCTGTGTGGAGCTCTTCCACATGCAAAGCCTCTGCTCTCAAGTGCTCTCTGAATGAGCTGTCCTGAGCTGTCATGTGACAACCCAATTACCAGAGCACGCTCCTTCTCATCTCTCCAGGTGTGCCGGATCCAGCCCCACGGATTCCAGCAACCTGCTGGAATTTGACCTGCCTTTGCTCTGCTGCACCATGCAGTATGGAGCACTACAGAAGGAGATCCCTGCTGATGACAAAAGCACACCAGCTTTAGGGGCTAGGCCTGTCCTGTGTCCTGTTTCCCCAACTCGAGCTGCAATTCCCTCTAAACAGAAACAAGTGTCTCACACATTTTCTCTGGCACACAGAGGTTATTATCTTGTCCATTTCATTCCCTAAAGCAAAAAGTACATATAAAACAGATTCTAGGGTTTCAATTATAATTTTTGAAATTTCACAGTGCATTAAAATTACACTTTTTTAAGCAGTAAACAATAATTACGTATTAAGGCAAGATAGAGAATAGCTTTAATAATGTGCAAACATTATTAACATGAAAATGAAAATAATTTTTACCTTTAATGGGTCAAATTGTGCAGCTGGAATCTCATAATAACTACATTTTGGCTGAAAAATATACATTTGGCTGAAAAATGGGCATTTTCTTTGGCCCCTTGAGGGCCAGGGAGTTCTGATGCCACCACTAGAACTGATCATCCCTTAAATTATTTAGACTGCTCAATAATTATTTTTCCATAACAGTAGTTTCAGGGTATATTTACAGTACAACTGCTGGAAATTTTCATTGAGCAGATGATAAGGGATGAGTTACTTTTAGTTGATTTATCTATGAGGAAAATTTATGCTTTGCAAATTTAATTCAGATCCGCCCTGCTTGACTTGATCACCAACACAAAGACATCTGCTTACTACAGTTGTCTTAATTCTAGTTGCATGTTTTGTCTGCTGAAGCAGTAATTATAGGTCTTTGGAAAAGCAAAGAAGGAAACAGTGATTATATGGATAGAGAGGGAAAATGTTCCAGCTGAAATTCAGATTTATTTTCCCACACCACCTAACTTGGGAGCTTATCAATAAAGCATACAATATATATAACTACTTTTCTCTGGATCTGTTCTTAGCTTTAAACATTGCCCATCTTTCAGACTGTCTGCTGCTTGCTTTCAGGTCACCACATCTCTCCTCTGAACACAACAATCTGAAGGCAGCTTTTTGGGGCAGTTATACTTTGAAAAAGACAAGTCTTTTTGTTTTATTTTGGTGTACCTGCTTAAACTTAACTGTCTTTAAGGATTAAAATACAGCAGCCTGAATCTCTGGTGTATCTCTTAGGTGTGTAGAAGACTGTCTGCTGTTTAAAGAAGGAAGGAAGGAGATGGTTTAGCAGCTGTCCCCACTGATTCTTAAGTGATAGAGGACAATTTTCCCAAGCTACTTGTTAGCAGCAGAAACGCCTAGGCAGGAATGTTCTCACTCTTTTTGAGGTGGGCCTTACTCAGATGCGCTGTAAGCACTAGAACAGGGTCTGCAGAGCACCAGAAAGGCAAGGCTTCCTGCACCTCTCGTGAGACAGGACAGCAGAGTGATGTGTGGCTTCTGAAATCTTACCTTTGCTAATGCCTTCTTTTGGGGGTGTCAGCAGCCACACAGAGTACTCTTTATGTCTTGCACACACCACCTCTCTTGCACACACTTTCACTCTGCTTTTTTGGGAACCACATGCATTGTTGACACAAACTCTGTCTCTTCCAGCTTACAACTTCCCCTGCCAAGTACATTTCTTAAATTAAATAATACTTGGCAGTGTATACAAGCAAACAATTACCCATACAAATGTGGTGCAAGCAAGTGTAAGACCACAGCAACAGAGGAGAGGAAGTCGGGTTTAATCATTAAAATGTGTCAAGTGCGGGTTTAGCAATTGTTTTTGTTCAACAAACCATACTATTTTATTATGTGGTTAGCTTTCCTGGGCCACAGATTGAGCCTAACTCAAGCTTTAAAAAAGGCACAGCTTTTGTGACAAAATGGAGGACCATCTCCCTATTTCTAACTCTTCTCCCTCGCGCTGATCTTTTCTCACAGAATGACCCACCATTTTGAGACTTCACTGCATTGCAGACACAGCTAACACTGTGTTGAGGGCCAAACACAGTTAACAAGAAGGTTTTGTGTGTTCCAAAGACAGCAGCAAATAGGTTAAGGAAGTTAAGTTTGGCCCTCCAACTCTTGAGGTTGTTTTGTATTCTGTCACTTCAGATGCTCCTGAGAGGACCATTCTCACCTGGCCCTACTTCACCCAGCAGCTGCCCATTGCAACTCACTCGATTAACTTTTAGCTACAGCAGTCTTCCTGGGATTTTGATTACAACTTAATTCCCATGCAAAAGTAAAACAAGGAAAAATTTCCCCATGGTAATTTGAGAAGCAGTCCTGCATCTAAATGAAGTCATACCCGGTGCTAATGAAAAAGCTCTTGAAACCAAAGGGTAACCAAAATGCCTCAGGCCATTTTATCATCTGAGGTACACAGGAGTTAATATGAAAGGCCTCTGATGTAGATTAGTAGGCATCACAGGTATGTAAATGATGTCTCAATTTGGCACGCTATAACTTACTTGCTCTTAGATCTTAAAATACCCTAAATTGTAACTTTATAACACAAGAAAACTGTTCTTAATTCCATACAAAAATTCCATGTAATTTTAAAATAAAGTTAATTAGAAAAGAAACCTTTTATAAATAAAATAAATACTTTAAACTATATATTAAAGATCAGAGATTATTTTGGGGAAAAAAATTTGCTTCAGGTTCCACTACAGATTAGAAATTCAATCAGAAATAAACCAAAAAACTAAGCCATCAGTTTGTGTTCTTATTTCTCCTACTCTGCACTGATGCTGTCCTACAGCTCCCAGAAGTCACAGTCTGTTTTACCAAGGCATGTGTGCCTTCACTTACTACTTCCTTGTGGTAACTCCAGTTCCTTCAAAAAGAATGGCAACCAAGAGCCCACACTTGCAAAATTAACTGGCTAGAATTGTATGTTGGCAATTCAAATAAATTTTACCACCTCTACTGTGCTAAATGCAGGTTGTCTTATGCCCGAGTGTTAATCCCTTTGCCTTTACCTGGGGAATCTTCCCTGCTCAGGCCACACACAGATTTCTGGGCACAGCCTCGCTACTCCTCTAAACTTACATGAAAAATATTCTCAGTGTACTGACAGCAGGCCTCCAAAACAAGGACTCTCCCCCAAAGCTATAGAATTACCTAAATCATAATCTGCATGGCACCATCCCTACAGCCCACATGGAAAAGCAAAACAGTGCAATAGGCAGGATGCTGCAGATAGGTTTCTGAGATCGTACCTTACCCTATCTAGAACTTGCTTATACACACATGCACAGACAGATTCACACTGAGGCTTTACATGTCTCTTGGCCTTTTTATTTTCTGGCTGTAAGTTAATGGGTATGAGAACAATGTCAATATGTGCCACTTTAAGAACAATCTTTTATGTAACCCAGATTAAAATTTAACCAGCTTGTTTCACTATTCAGTATGTGCAGCCTTTTCAACGGGAGCTGATAAAGATCAGTTTTGCTGGAACTTGTTTTCATAGCACTTACAAAAACAGCTTCCCTGCCACTGGCACTTGGAGCAAAACACGCTGCAAAATCTGCCACATTTGAGAATGAAGTAACACGCTTACTATGGTTTTACTTGTGCAATAAATATAAGGCCAAAAAGGGGCTGGAAGGATTTCTAGTACAGTGTCAGCTGCCAGTCTTGCTTTAGTTGCATTGTAACACTAGCTCAACTCCTAGTCCTGTAGGGAACCGCTTTACTGGCCTGGCAACTGCGAATAGCTGTCAACTACTAAAGGATGCCTGAAGCAGCCCGAAAGTGTGACTGAAAACCTTACTCAGCTCCATGTTCGAACTCTTATCACCAAGGAAGTTCAACCCTCCAAGCTGCAGTTGAGGGACTGGCGTGGGAGGAAACAGGAGAGCTGCAAAATCTTCATTTAAATTGTGGAGAAACAGATGATCAACCTTCAGTTCCGTTAAATCTCTTATCTTGTTTAAACATGTGCCTCTCACATACTGTCGGGAAACGGTGAATTTATAGAAAGCTGGTAGGTAATGATATTCTGGGTGTACTGTAAGTGCAAGCAAGCCTCACAGACAGCCCATGCCTCTCCTGATAACAGGCTGTCATTTCTGCAAGAAACAGTTCACTGGCTCAATGAGTTCACACATGCATCAGCCCAGTCCACTGGGAACTCCTGTGAGCTCCTGTCAATGATGGCCAAGACTGAGGTCTTTGGAGCCCCCGTACCTAAGATGAAGCAAATAAACCCCAGTACAGTTGCACAGTTTGGTATCAGTCTGTTTAAGGTACTTCAGAAGCAAGCCACCAGAGCCAGATACCTTGAGCTGATTATGAATCTCTCCTTCAAGAAAAGCATTTAGGACACATTACTCTAGGAGTTCAAGACCATCAAACTTCAAATTTTAGATGCTTGTGAAAAACTCTTACATTTTCAAAGAAGGATGTGGCATTGGGTATAAACCCCCTGTTAATAAATAACAAAAGAATTTGTGATCACCTACAAACTACTTTGAAGCTGAATTGAAGAATGCGGTTTTCAGAGGAGACACCAAGTTCTTACACAGCACCATGCATACCTGTGTATATTCCTCAAGACTGCCACAAAAGATCTGTTTATCAACGTGCAAAACAAAATTACTTATGTGCATTAAGTACATGATTTGCATGTAGGAGGACTGCAAAACCTTTGAAAATGCACTGTACATGCAAGCAGTAACCCATGTCTTTCTCCTAAAACCTTTATGCCTTTCCTAACCCTTTAGAAAAAAATTTGTATGGGGCTCCTTGAAAGGCTATCAGTAAGCAAGTAGAAGCATTATTCTTTTTGCTTTCATAGCAGGGACTAGAAAGATCAGTCCCTGGCTTCTCCCTTTAGTTGGAAAACTGAAAGTGGCAAATAATTTTGCAAAGGATAAACTTACAGACAGTGACAGAATTTTTATTCTCTCTGCAAATACGTTGAGGATAAGATTTTTTTGAGGCATATTTTTGGAAAGCATAATATCCCTATGGATATTTTTAGAGGCATGTTTTTATTTTAAAGTATCCATTTTGTGATGGCCAATATTAAACATTTTGGATGTAATGCATATTTTCTTGAAGCTTGTGGTTTTCAATAAAGTTCAAAAGCATTAAAAACAGGGTCAGAATAGGGTAACTGTTCAGGCTACTGCTATGTGGTTTTTGCTTGGAAATACATCAGTGTAGACATTTTAAATACACCAAAAGTTAAAATAACATTCTCCTGACTGAATAATTTCCATTAGGCTGCTGATCTGAGCTGAACACCAACAACAGGCTCCAGTGGTTGTTTGTTTTGGAGTGCTTGTATTCATTTAAATCTCTGCAACCCGTGCTGTTTGAGATTTACCTTGGTTCTCTAGTGCTATCTAGTGGCTATTACTGAAAATCATATTCATGTGTATAAATGTAGCTAAACAAAAGTCAGCTTCTATCACTGATCTAGGTCCTTCTTCCAAGGCTAGTCTGACATCAAGGTGTACACGTGGGGCCAAATAGCCGCTCCCACAAAGCTTCAGCATCCAAAGCTCCCAAGCTAAGTGCCCAAGCTGAAACCAGCAGCTGACTATACAAACACCTTGTTTCTTGGTTTTGTAATATAGAAGAAACACTCATGGAGCTACCTCCATACCTACTTGTGCCTAAATAGATGAGCACTTCCCCTCTTCTCCTACCTGTTAATTTAACTTACCCCTCTCCTGTTAATTCAATTAATTTTTGAGCTGGAAGTTCATACTAGGGCAGATGCAGCCACCTTTCAATAACGAGAAAAGCCCACTGGCTGCCAGGTGTCAGAAAATACATTTGCCTCCTTGCTGCTGGCTGCCCAACACTTCTGTTTGGTTCACCTCCTCCTTGACATTTAGAAGGAAATCAATCCAATTCAGGTTGCCACTTTTGGCTTGATCAGAGATTTGCTAGCCTGGCCAACAGCTTCAAGGTTTATACTCAGGTGTGAGTCAATAATATATGTAACATGAGTTCAAACGATCGGTGAAGTAAAACTGAATATAGTTCCTGTACATAAAAGGAACAATCCCATGGATGTGAGGTCTTTCACATGGGCCTAAACAAAGGTCTTCTGTAAGTGAGGAACTCTGAAGTATATTCATACTTCATGAGGTGATCCTAGCCCCAGAAACACAGCATCAGTATCCCAGATCCAAACATTTCTCAGCTTCAAATAGGAGTCCATTGTCCTCAAAGAACCTGGAATGTGTTCTATTGTTAAACTTACAAGACTAATAGAAAAGATGTACATTCATGTTATAAAAAGGTTCATTGGGAATCACAAAATCACAAAGAAACAGATAATGCCTCTACTGCATTTTTTCCTGATGTTAAAATAGATCAAATATTTAATCTCTTTTTAAAAATCCTTTGAGACACTGTACATATTAAAAAAGATTAGAGTGCCTATTTTAATTTCTTCGTAAGAAAAAACCCCAACATACTTGGAAGGAAATATCTGTAGGCCAATAATTAGCACTTACACATTACTATTCCCAGATCTACACATGCACACTCATGCATGAGCACACACACAGCCTTTGACATCCCCCCCACACACATAATTTCCGCCCCCAGCCCAATGTACACACACCAATCAAAATAAATGCGAGCAGGAGAAGTGCAGACAAGAATGGTTTGGCTGCTGGCAAAACAGCTAGCTTTGAAGATACTGAATTAGAGTGGAAAGAAGAGAACCTATTACAGCAAACAATAAACAGTTAATGAGCTCTTTCTACCAAATGTTAATATTCCATAAATCTGCATTTAAAGCAAAGGTCCAGTTATATTTTTTCTTCCTGCTCTAGCAACCACAATAGGAAAAAAGCGCCTTTTTCCAGAGGGAGAGAGGCTATATACAAGAATTCTGATGGTCAGCTTCCATTTGAAACAGAGGCCAAATTGTTCCTAGGGACATAAGGCATAGATGGAAGAGAACATGCTCAGTCACAACAGGAAAATCAGCTCAGATCAGGAGGTTACTACCTTGTCTCAAGAAATTCTCCTTCCTGCCCAGGTTTATCTTTTTCAAAGGTTTTGTTAATTTAACAAAAAGGCAATCACTGCTGTCATTCAGTGTTGTGAAAGATTGAACATTTTTGTGAAATAACATACATACTTAGTCAGGACAACCTCTAGGTCTATATTAACAATAAATTTGAGTGCAGTACTTCTTATGTATATGCTTAAAAAGGGAGGTACCTGAAGTACCTGACAGAACTGGAGATAAAGGTACAACAAATTCTAACACTAACAAATTTGGTGGTTTTTTTTTTTTTTTTTTTTT
>VZRX01011382.1:0-21306 GCA_013398075.1 Notiomystis cincta | reverse complement strand
TTTTGTTTTGTTTTGTTTTGGTTTGGTTTGGTTTTTTTGGGGGGGGGAGGGCAGTGTTGTTTGTTTGTTTGTTTTTGCTTTTTTTGTTTGCTTGTTTGTTTTTTGATTTCTAGAGTATAAGAAAAATAACACCTTATTAAACCTTCACAGGAACTCTACACTTGGGAAAAAAAAAATCTGGGAAAAAGAATTAGTGTGAACTTTAAAAAAATCCCAAACAAACAAAAAGACAAAAATACGAATTCTAGCACTTTTACCCTTCTTCTGGTCTTGGTGACAGTAACAAAGGTTAATGCTTTTCCCATATGACAATCTTTTATTATCACATGTCCTCAGTGGTCTCTGTCACAAACAGGAATTCCAGTGAACATCTGCTGCCTTAACCATTAGGATTGTATTGAGATCTATCTATCTAAAACTCATCTGCAATACTGGCCTTTCTACTTCAGACAGACATATTCACATTTAACTACGAATAATGAATTTTTTTTTTTTCAGTCAAAACAAATTGTGTATGTTTTTGACAGTTTCAGATAAATATTATCCCTAAAGAGAGTACAACTTATTACCTACTAACTACCCAAGGTGCTGGTCCCACTACTTTTTGTAAAATTCCCAATAATGTGAAACGCAATAAAGTGTTGGACAGAGTGGGTTTAGCATGCCTGTGATGTACTTGAAAGCTACAGCCTGAAAAGACCTTTCATGTGCCTCAGCCTAAGTGCTCATGTGAAGTGCTCAAACAAACCTATATCTCTAACTGGTGTGCAGTAGTGGAAATCTGATAACACATCTTTTAAATGTACCCCATGGCCTCAGTCATCTGAGTCCTGATATCATGCTCTCTTCTGTGGCTGTGGACAGTGAGGAACATGAACAAAACACTATGAAACACACCAAACTGACACTCTGTTGTTGAACGGTGCTGGGAGACTCAAAAATGCCATCTCACAGAAATACTCAAGAAGAACATTCACTCTCTTTCAGGTATAATGTCTACCGTGGTCAGTCAAAGCATACTCTTAATTAAACTGAATTCACTTAACAAAGTACAACCTTAACTCATAAAATGCAAAAGGCTGAAATACCAGAAAATACTAACAAGTGTTAACAAATTCAAAGCCTCTCCTCTTAGATAAAAAGCTCTCTTGTCTGCCTATGGAGAAACTGGGCACATAACTCCAAGCACTTAAAAAATCCAATGTAGTACTTGCAGCCATGAAAACAGGTAAGTTTTTTTCTGTTTGTGATTCAAACACTACTTTGATGTAATAAACAAAGTCATGTATTTAAGCTACTTATATGAAGATCAAAAACAATAGACCAACTAGAAAGTAATCTGAAGAGAAACAGTAAGTGAAAACCTGTTTTGCTCACTTTCACAAACCAACTTGGTGCTGCAACTTAACAAAAAATCTCCATCTGCAAACTAATAATTTAGTTTGGAAAACTCTGTTATTTTCAGCTCAGGTATATGCAGCTTTTAGAATTAATATCTCACCAGAATTTTCATCTCCTTTTTACTGAAACAAGAGAAGCAGCAGCTACATTTTTTCTACCCATTTCAAACAATCATTTTCACCGAGAGTAGAAAGCTTAGGAAGATTTTATAGTAGGAGGATAAAAATATAGCAAAGAATGGGAACCTCAATCTACTTGGGCATCATTCTCCATTAGGTATATTCTTCTCAAGTGTTTGAATTGGATCTTCTTACCTGTCATTGTTATCACTTCCATGAATACAGGTGGCCAAACTTCACAAGTTAATGCACTACCCTGCAACACCAGCTATGGACTAAAACACATTATACTAAAGATCTACATGTCTGTTGAGGAACATGCATGATGACCAGCTACAAAAGAAAAATCCACACTGCAGGTATTGAATATGCTAAGGACAAAACTGTTTACTATTAAAAATATTTACAATTTTAATTACATTTTTAAAGAAAGTGAACAATTTATTCTTAGTAGCTTCAATTGGAGCTTAAAACAGAAGTGGCCTCTACACAGGAATACTTCAAGCTACTGTTTCTTAAAAAGAAAGAAAAAGTGTGTGTAGAAATCTAACAAACACCCCTTTCCAATGTCACTTCGATTTTGAGGTAAGGCTTTCTTTGCAAAACGCTCTTTAAAGTACTAAGCACTTCCACATCACTTGCAAATCTCTGTCAGCAAAGCAAAACATCTTGACACTTAACAACAAAGATGACAATTTTTTCTTCATCCAGGTCTATCGAATATAGAGCTTTTTTTTTTCTTTTTCTTTATAAAAAGAGACTGAATAGAGTGAAGGGAAGGGGATAAGCAATAGCTATTAAATTCCAACCCTTCTCCCAGCTGAGAATTAACAATGCTACTGCTTGCATGAAGCTAACCCAGAAATAAAATCCAACAGAGAAACGAACAGAAAAGCAGCCATGCCAACTGTACCTGCTCACTGTCAAGAAATGAAATATGTGCATTCCTATGAATCAGCTTTCTTTTGTCCAGACCCATGCTTTCAAAAAGTGACAGTCCCTTTCATTAATATTACTCTAGAATTAAAGACCTTTTTATTAATACCGCTCTGATTACCCCTCAGCAATGAATAGTTGAGAGTTAAGTAAAGTTAAAAGAAGGGGCTGGGTATCTGACCAGACAGTGGGATGGAACCTTTAAGATGCCAGACCCTTCTGAATCTGTAACACAGATCTGTAAAACAATCACAGGAAAAAAATGTAATCAAAAGCACAAAACTTGGTAGAACTGGGCCATACTACCTAGCACCTTACAGGACTAACCCCTGTGACTGAAAAGTTGTGTTGAATACAAAATGATGAAGAAAACCAAACATCCTAAAAGTTTATTACTATTATGGTTCGGTGCATTGCAGCCACTGAGCAGTGGTCATGCAACAGTTTCCTGGCATGGGACTTGGGGGAGAGTCCCAAGCTCCATGGCCCACTATTCTTGACCCTTATGGCAAGTCCCATTCCTGAAGGAATGCTTTATTAGCAATGATTAATGCTGTTACAAAAAAGCAAGACAGCTTCATAGTTTCATGAATTTGCTACAAGTTTACAAGTGAAGATAAAAGCTTAAAAAAAAAATCAATTTTTAGCAGATGTTTTAGGGTTTACATAAAGAGTAATGCCTTTTTAAACTATTAAATTGTTTTGAATTAATCTTTTGCAACAGAATGAATAATGCAAGCATGCCATTATAAAGCAAGCAATAACACATCCAGAACTTTACTTCATCATGACAGTTTGGAATTTATTAATTTAAATCCCCCATTGTCACACAAGAGCAGTAACAAAATAGCTGTACACTACATCTATTACAAATATAGATAGTATTTAAAGTGACTTTACATACTCTAGAGTAGACATTTCTCATTCTATGCAAGGAATAAGTACAAAAGCAATTCAGTAACAGCAGCATTCAGCAATGGTACCATCTGGTTTATTGCATCTTAGCCTACCACAGTGTTACTTCTAGAAAGTTAAAAAGACAGTGTTTATTTTGTTAATTCAGTTACACACAGCTATCAATCTGTAAATACTATTTGACAGACACTCCTAATACTGCTTTTGTGACCCACTAAAAATGAATGCTAGTCTTTTGTATTATCCCCTAATAATGGCCTGACCATTGCCTGCATTTTCAGTTCATATTTCTCTTAAGTGATAATTGAGATGACGGTCTTCTTGCTAAAATTCCATTTCTGCTAATTAACACGAAGTATCTTGCTGCTAAATAGCATACTAGTTAGCCTGGTATCTTCCTCTCTCAAAAGACTCAGCTAAATTTTTCTGCAGGAAGATAAATCATGGGAAAAGCATGCTTTATCTGCCAGATTCCTAAGAGCATGGCAGGCAAAGGCAGGCAGGTTACAATCAGCTAAGTGTTCAATGAGTTCAGTTTTTAGATAAAGTTTCAGTGATGAGTAAGTGATGCATTTATTGACCACGCTGCTGATCAAAGAACAGCTCCACAATTGCATTGTACTTACCAGACACTTTTATCTGTGCCTCTAAAATTAATATCCCCAAAATAATAGTTGCAGCTGTCAAAGCTCCTCTTCTGCTTATTACTTGATGCAAACCTTCACTCCTGTCTTACTACTGACCTCCGCTGTGAGGCATTTTCAGGTCTTTACCCATCCTCAACCCATTACTCCTGGTTTTATGCCTCCTCAGTTCAAGGAGGAGTCCACTTTTGCTGCTACTGGTAATGGCAGCAACACCATTAATGTCAACTCCTTCCACACTGGCAATATCCAGACTCCTGCTGGCAGCTAAGAAGACCTGCTCTGAGAGGTTTGTTCATGGCTCTGATGCAAGCAGCTTTCAGAAATGTCTGCACTGAGCCTGTACATAGTTCTGCATGTTGGAAGAGGACAGTGTTTGCTTACAGACACTTCATATTAGGAAGGCTGTTTTCACGCATATAGACTATAAAATATTACTATTTTTGAAGTCTAGTTCTTCTAATACTGCAGTTGCTGGTCATTCTCATTCACCAGGAATAGTTCCCACTAGTAATGGATTTTTCAGCCCTGAGCACAAGTCCCACAAACAGAACAAACAAACAAAAACTAAAACAACCATCACCACCAACAACAACCCCCTTCCCTCAAAATAATGAAACCTTCAAACCTAAGCCAAATGAAACACACTGTTCTTTCCTTTTTTCAAGTACACTATGACTTAGTAAATTTAAATGCACAAAAAGAGAAGCAAAATAATCCATCCACGTAACATAATTCCTTCTACTTGAGCATAGTGAAATAAAACAGTCATTGAACAGTTTGGGTTGAGAGGAACCTTAAAAATCATCTAGTTACAACGAACCATCTCATCTATTAACCGTCTGCCTCCAGATTACATACTTTTCCTCTTACCTCCCAAATTGCTGTTTTATTAATTCTTTCTTCAATAACCTTATCTCTGTTTTCTGACTACTGACTGCTACCCATGCTCTCCCCCTTGCTGACTTGGTGAATTTATCATTTTTCCAACATTATTCAAATATCCAAAGTCTCTTACCAAAACATTTCAGTTTCCTTGTGCATTAATGGAAACATTTTTTTTTCCTAGTGACTTAAAAATAGGAAAAATATCCATGTGTTTCCATACTTAACTTCATCCCAGTGGTTTAACAGGAAGAGAAGTACTTCTAATGTATACAAAAATATGGTTAAATGTTACTTTTCTTCAGTGTTGTAACACAGTCCTGGGAAGCTGAAAGAGCAAGAAGACTACACAAACATTTCCATTCTCTTTACTATGCGGAAAGTAAGTAATATTGTCTTATTGACCATAACCCATCAGGCAGCCAGTTCATGACAATACAGTCAAAGTGACTGTTCCTTTTGTCCTTTTCAGAATAGCAACTGCTTCCTCATGGGTCACCCCTTCTAAACTCTGCCCGTTCACAGCAATGATCTGATCCCCCCTCTTGAGGCGTCCATCTTCTGCTGCTGCACCCTGGAATGACAAAACAAGTAACTGCAGACTCATGCATTTCTTTTTCTTCCTGACACACAGTCCTGAAAAGAAAACCCCTTGCAACATTTTTGATTTTCAGGGATACAAACAGAGCCAATTGTTGGAAAGACTGCTAATGCTGCGGTATGCCCTGCCCTAAGTTCCACATCTAGGAATTGGATCTACATGACTGTTTTGTTCCCTTAGCCCTGTTTTTCCAGCTAGTATAAGATTCATACCCTAGTATCAGAGAAGTAACATTTTCAAGACCTGGAGAACTTTGCACCAAGTGGTGTAAAAGACAACTTTATACTTTGATTTACCATAAAAATTAAAGATTCGTGATTCCAGTTTACTCTGACTCTCTGCTGTTTCCTAGAGCAGTCCCAATAATCAAATCCAGGTCAGCATCTGAACTTCTCTGAAGGTCCAGTCTGAATTCAATAAAACAGTTCCCTCTACTACCTAAAGTAAACACACTTTAAATATACGGCAAGGGAGCTGTTTTTCTAAGTATTTACACAATTCCAGTCTCGAGAGGTAGACAAGACTCTGCTAATGGGCTGAATCATGTGTATTTGGAAATTCTCAATCTTTTGAAGATCACAGCCTTCAAATGCTGTAAGCACATTTTGATCAGACTTTGCACTAAAAATGAAAAGTTTTGAGAAACTGTAACATTCTTTTGACTGCAAACCCATGCTACGATTTAGAACAATAACTGCAGTGAACTAATAAATGGATTGATTGAACAAATTTACATTTACCTTTGCAAACACTGTCTTCACATAAATGGGTAAATCTCCATGGGGACTGCCATAGCCACCCACAATACTAAAGCCAAGGCCATCTGGTCCTCTGTCCAGAGTAATGGTCTTGTACTGAGGAGGTCTAAGAAAAGGGAAAAGAGTATTTTGTCTGAATTTTGGATTTAACACTTAGAATATTCAACAAAAAACATTACTCCTTTTAAGCTTACCAATAGATCTCCCCTTCCACTATAACTACAAATACTTTTGTTATAAAGAACTGGCTATTTCAGTTCATGTAAAACACTGTATGCTGTCTAATGTCTACATTATTATATAAAAGTAGCTCTTTCATATACACAGGTCAGGATATAGTTATGGCTGCTATGTGCCACCAACAGTGCTTACTAGTGAAGTAGACAGGTAATGCCAGCATCTCCAGATTCCATAATATCTACTTTAAAAATCCTGTAATGTCTAAAATTAGGTCAAATAGTTTATGCTATTAAGATTTAATTGCTTCTCTCCTAATAGATGACTGTGTATTTTTATGTACGTTTATTATGCAGATCATTTATAGGTGCACTTCCCCACATGTAATTTGATAGCAAGAAATTTTGGAATTCTACTTTTCAAAGTAGGGATGTGTGGCTAAAGAATCCTTTTTCTCTTTCCCCATTCCTAAAAGAAAAAATGTCTCAGATTTATGACAGAGTTTGATGCAAAACTTGTCTACATAATGCAACTTGGAGAATATCAGAAGCAGTATAGTTTGTAAACCAGAAACATCTGATACTCCTGACTGCCCAGCACTAGAGAGTACACTACGGAAACACAGATATCACAGCAGAAAGAGAATTTTTGGGTGTATCAATTAATCCCAGCTACCTAATCTCAGTGAAACAATAGAGGCTGTACAAGTAGTCAGATCACATCATAATTCTACGGGGGGTCAAAAAATATTTGCAGCACAGAAAACTGCATCCTGAAAAACGCAGAAGAGGACCTCTGGCCCACCGGTCCCATGTATACCAAATATGTTAATCATGATTAAGCCAAAAATCCATTATTTCCTAGAATTTTAGGTTTTCCTAGAAGGTTTATAGGAGTATTATCTAAAGTAACAGGCTACAGAGGCTGTACATTCTATAGTTACTGACCCTAAATCATCCTGAAAAATGCCAGTTGAAGTTAGTCCTGCAAATGAAAGACTGGGCGTAGGAGGATCCTGCTGCTGACCTGTTACGACACTCACTTCTCCTCCAGCTACAACCTAGGAACAGAGGTTGGAAATCAGTGATGTAAGAAGGCTGACACTAAAATAGTTCATTGTAGCAGCTGGCAAAATAGTATTCAAAAAATATTCAAAATGTCACTGAGGATTTTTTACCTGCAACTCAATAGTGCCTGAAGCATTTTTTAAGATATTAACAGCTTGGGAATGAGTCATGCCCTCGGTAGATGTTCCACAGATGCTAACAATCCTGTCCCCAACCTACAGAAAATTTAGAAAATCTAACTTAGTTACATAGATTTATTTGCAATTTTAACAATAGCAGATCTGTGTATTTGCATTTAGCTAGATTTTACCAGTGATATTAGGATGTGAGGAAAGAAAGAAGCAATTGTAAATTCACAGTAAACTTCATCTTGAAGGCAAATAATCTTTGAACTACAAAATGATCCAGTACAAAGGTAGGCAATTCAACATCAGAATTAGTAAATGACACCGATTTAGTGCACTCACTGTAAAAAGTAATGATGCTTTACAGAACCGATCCTAAAACTCTAGAAATATAAAACATGTTAAAAAACAGAGGTGCATTTTCCATGTCACCTGAAGACCGACAGACTGAAGTAGCAAATTATCAACAGGGATTCTGTTTGACTTCATCTTGAGATAACACTGTCTGTTTTCCAAGAAACCTAAGTCAAATTCAACCATCTTTGATGCAGATTGCATCAGTATGCAAAATACAGTATGCATTTAAGTATAGTTTCAGATAAAATCTCCCACTCTAATTCAGAGCCTAAAATGTACTCTCTCCATCCCAAGCATAAGAAACATGAGTGATAAAACAGACTGCACACCTAGATTTGCAGGAACAACCACCATGCTCAGCCGTGGCATTCATTTATAGAATGCATCCTTCTGAACCATTTCCTATGCTTTCAATTTTCGCAAACTAAGAGTGTTTTAGGACCTCCTTTCTTAAGTTAGCACATGCCAGCAATTACACTTTCCCATGCTGGTAATCTCAGTTACTTTTTCATCATTCCAAACAGCAAGAGTTCTTTGCACAGCCAGAAGCACTTATGACTGTATCACTGTACTGCTGGGTTTACTGCCTGTTTAGATTAATTACAGTGCATTACCCATGCAATCTTTACAGCCTTTTTAACAATTAACTTACTCTTAATTTCTGAGTCTGAGCTGCAACTCCATTCGGGTGCATCATGGCAATAAATATAGGAACATCTCCAAGAGGACTTCCTACACCTCCAGCAATGCTCACTCCTAGTGAATCTGCAGGGCTCTGTTATAGTAATGAAAAAAAGATTAGATTTTTCTGGAAAAAAAACCCACAGAGAATTACAGGCTTACCTCAAAAGATTACTAAACTCCCTATTTTATGAAAATCAGAATTCCTGTGTCAAGCCAGTTTTTAAGCTCATAGACTTTGCATCACTTCAAGACAGCAGAGAGAACAGAATGGATGTTTCTTCTTCTCAGTGGTAAGTGAAAATTTGCTGATTTAGTTGTGTGTTTTATCTTAACCAAACTAAATACTTACAGAATTCAGCACCTGACTCTTACAGTGAGCACAGAGGTCTGAGCAAGGAAAACCAGTGAGATGGGATTGCTGTCCTTAGTACTGTCCATAGAAATATCCTATTCTGAATCTCCTGAAGACTAGAATTAATCTTTATGCTCCCCCTAGCGCCCAAATGTTGAAGAGCAAAACCAGCTGTTTACCACTGCACCACCAAATACCTCATTATAAAAACGGCTGTGGCAAACTGGTATTTACAGATTCTACTGTAAAAAGAGAACGGCTGAATACAATCCATGTAATCAAGTGGACTAGATGCCAAGCAAAGACAAATAAATAGAAATATTTTGGAAAATAAGAAGCAGTTTGTGACTCAGCTCATAGGCATAATGAAGGTGACACAATTTCACACTTGAAAACCTGTCAGCTGTCATGCAAGAACCTACTCATTAAAAATATGTGTGAAGGAAAATATCAAATACCAAAAAACAGCCTTCCAACTTTGGTACAATTCCTCTGACTTTACCAAAACAGAGTCTGCATTTAACTCAATCTGGTAACGATAAAATTAGGTCCCAGTATATCTTCCTTCTTTTGCTTTCAACACAGCTCACAAAACATGATAGCATAAGTCACACAGTTTTACATAAAAATATAGGCAGTGGAGATTATACAGTCCTGAACTGAAAAGACAGACAAATTAACTTCCTGTTCCTTTCCCAAAACAATGAACAGGCCTAGATTTCTTTCATTCTGTAAAGACACCTATTGACAACATCTACAAAACCTATTCCTAATACATACCACTGCATGCTACAACTTACCTTTTTTATTTCAACTGTTCTTAGTCCCTGTATTTCAGAAGCTGCTGTCAGATGAATTAAAATAAATTAAAAAAAGAAGTTAAACTAGCATTCCTAGAAAACTTTTCCAATAAAGTTATCCAAATCGCTATGATGATTCTAACTTTCTGCTTGTTTGTTTTACATATTTTAATCTGATTTTGATGGTGGCTGTCATTACATTAATTGGATTGAAATACTTCTAGAATAGGTGAAAAAATCAACCATTCTCTCCATTTAAATAACTTTTGGAACATGACTGCTAAGCATGCTCAAATAGAATAGAAAAAAACCTATTATTTTCTAGCAATACTTTTATCAGAAATAACTTTGCTATAAATTCAAGCATGAGACAGCTATTACACATGTATCTGTATTTCTATGAATGAGACAGCTTGTCATATGATGAATTTAGATGAAATACAAAATTATGGTTCAATTTAGACTGTCAGTATCTAAAATGCTGATGTAAGAAGTTGCTAGTTTATTTTATAAAAAGCTACTACAACATATATATAGTGCACTGAGCAGTAACCACTTTTACAGCATTTTACTAAGGAATCACTTTGAGGCCTACGTCAAATAGTTACAATATTTTAACAAAAATGTTCACCTGTATAAAATACTGAAAGCACTAAAAAGCTCTCCAACTTACTGGTATTCTTCTTTAGGCCACTTTCAAAGACCTCAGATGCACTGGACCCAGAAACTGGGAAACTGAATGACGAGAGACTGCCACTTCCTTCACTGACCTACACACAATGTTAGAGTGGGATTAGAGAGGAGCTTCACTGACCCAGCCAGTAAAAGTAAAGGATTCAGTGTATTTTCTGCAGGTTTTTTTTTTTTTTTTTCTATACTCAGATAAAACTGAGTCAGAGAACTCCACAAACTTTTGGGTCACTGTAGATGGCTCTTTTTTGAAACATTGTTAGACCAACAAAGATTGAATTTCTACAATCCCATGCAAAGCTTTGAGGTGCTGCTTCTGAGGGCTCAACAAGGCCCTGGTATTTGCACCTTCTTATCACCTTATAGAGATCTTCTAATGCAAATTAGCCACAGTATCACAGTACAGACAGAATACAAAAGACAGATCTCAATACATCCTCACGTGGGCTCTCAAATGTTCACTTACTGCATCACCTACAAAAAAGATAAGGCTCTCCACTCAGTGTCACCTGCATAATTTCCAGAAAGATTTTCACTATACTTGCAGGGCAGATAGAAGAACAACATGGTTCCCAGTGAGACTAGTTCACTGACTGTGACATACTCTTCAAAACATTCAACATTGTGGACTTCATCTTATTCTAAGACAAGCCATAGTCTGCATGTTTTCATTCTCTTTAGCAATACTAATTCTGAAGAGAGCCTAACATTTCAGTCTTATCTAGTCTTAACCTGCCCACTTGAAACTGTTTAATTATGTCTTAAAACTATCCATATTTAATACTTGATAATTTTCATCCCCAGTTCACAACCAAAGAAAGATCTTAAGATAATTTGTGAGCTTTCAGAGCTGTAAAAGCTCCTACCAAAAAGAATCACAGTGTCAGCTGCTACATGAGGGAAAATGCTTTCAAATGCAGAAACTGATGTGAGGTTGTAACAATCCAGTATCAGACCAACAATAAAATAAATAAGAGAAGTCTGATGGAATGAGCATAGGTTTCTTGCTTCTGGCAGGCAAGGTTACAGTAAGAACATGCAAGAAATGGAGAAATTCCCTAAGCTTACTGAAGCAATATCCTACTGCATGCCAACTACTCTGAAAGTAACTAAGAGATTGAAAGTTGACTCCTAAGTTCTGGTATTGATAAGAACTGAAGTTCTCTTGCTTCCAGGCTGGAGCCTGGAGCAAAGTCACTCCTGGATTACATTTTTGGCTGGATCCTGTCTATAACAGATACGATATGCTAAAATGAACACATAAAATGGGTACTGAAAAGCTGCAAAATTTCTCAATCTTGGATCAGGTATGTGAAAAATAATTGTCATCATAAAACCAATCTTTCTATTTGCTTTCATTATTTAACATTATTTCTCCTAAACTAACCAGTTTTATAGTTACATACCTGGCTGCTCTGGGATGTTCTCCTCTCAGAGTGAAATGGCCCGGCTTTTATTCTTCCAACCTCTAGTCTTACTGTACCTAAGGAACACTAAAGAAACAGTTACTTATAACACATCTCTTCTGTCTACAAGACTAAAACCTACAATACTTAAGAAGTGATTTGCTAAAAAGTGGAAGAAGAAAAAAAAACATGAACAGAGAGAAGAATGATGGACTAGCAATCCTGAAACAAGCACTTTGCAGAGAGAGTTCATGGCAGGACCAGTGACACATAAAAGTACACCATGATACTCAGTACTGAGAAGGATAGTTTTTTTATACTGGATTAACCAGTATTACAATGCAGACATGAAAATCACACAAAGACTAATTCTATTACATTGTACTTAATAAGGAATAGCTTCTGAATTGCAATGTCAACATACAATTCTCCCAATGAAAACTAAAACCAGTGTAACACCTGAAAGTCTTAATCATTATTTCTCTTGATATGACTGAGAACATGGCAATTAAACGGCAAGTTAATCATCTCTCTCAAACTTTTGAAATTATCTGTTATTCCGGATAGACACAAACATAACTAAGAAATTCTGGGTGGAAAATTTCCTAAACATATACAGTTTAAGTGAACTTTCTATATCTCACTCCCAGCAATAAGCTGGGTGATATGGATTGACTGCACATTGAAAGCCCTTTCATTACCCTTTAAGATTTTAACTACACTATTGAGTATTCACATATCTACATAAAATGCATGTGTCAGGAGAAAATTCACCCTGCAATAAAATATTTCAAAATCAAGACACTATTTTGAAAAACAGAAAAGTAATTACCACAAACAAGACTAAGAAAATTAGACTTTCAACATAATACAAATAGTATCAAGAGAAGACGTTGATCTGCAATGTATTAATAGAGAAATGTCAGATCTGCAATGTATTAATAGAGAAATGTCAGTTTTGTTGCTAGTTTGTTTTTTTTTCTTTCACTGGGAAGTTGTCAGTGTAAACTTCTTCTTCAAGGAACTTAACAAAACATGAAGTTGCCTTTATTTTTCACATTTTAACTTTATTATCCTAAGAGAGATACATGCATTTGTCAGAAAAATTCACAGTAATAGGCCAATTTATCAAAACCAACCAGACATATCCATTCAACAAGGTTTCAATACCTCCTGTTGCTATTCTCTTAGGGGTGACACTAAAAAGGATTTATTACTAAATTGCTTTTTATTTTATAAATAACGTTGACTTCTCAATGTCCTAGAAAAGACTTGATGAAAGCTCAGGAAAATAATTTTTCTTTGCTTGTATGAATTTAGTTGTATTAAGTCATATGGACAACTCTTATTCAAAGTGGAAAATTGAAGAAATATGTACGTAAAATTACCACATCCTCACAAATACGCAGACCCACAAATGAGGTTTTAAAATTATAATGTGTGAAAATAGAAGGTAATACTTTCCAGCGGAACTTGTGAATAAATCAATTCCTATTTAATGTATTACACCTTTCTCTCTCTTCCTAAATTCTTCCATTTGATAAATCCATTAAGTCTAGTGAGGGGAAAAGCTGATAGTCTTTTCATATACTTTAGGGGATACTTCAAAAGAAACACTGCAAGAACAGGCAGAATTCTCAGACTGATGATACATTCTATTCGTCTCATTCTATTTAAAATACACTGGAATTTTTCAAAGATTATAAAACAATTTTGTAGCAAAATATATTTTAGGCAGTTTAAGACAATTCACTCCTAGATCCTACTCTGATGAATGAAAGCTGAATGGATACCTGAATGGGAAACAGTGACTGTCTTACTTTTGAGTGACTACGCTTTATTCCACTTATACTATGTGATCAAAAGAATTATTAACAATATTCTGTCTGAGGTATTTTAAAAGCCCATTTCACAGGGCTATGACAATTAATTACAAGTACTACTGAGCAATGATGAAGTACTTAAAACTTGAATGTACGAATGGTAAGCAGAAACTAAGCATCTCCAATTAGATACTCCAAAATGCTTTTCAAAATGAAAGAAACTTCCCCCATGAAATGGTAATTTTATTCAGAGGAGAGGTAAAGGTACAGCATACAAAGAAGAATTGCTGTGTTCTTAAATAAAAAACTATCATGTAAGAATGGAAAAGTACTATAACCAAAGAAGAGAATACTAACAAGTTCATGTCACAACGTAGACCCTGTTCTGGCATTCTCACTAATGGGCATATGCTGAAAATACAGAAGTCCTCCTATCTCCTGCTTTCTGATCACTGCTCTCCCCCAGGACCCCTCCTCCTCAATAAATCCAAAACCTCAAGGACCTGTTCAAGATCTGGAAAAATATACCTTTGAATGTGAGTGTTAAGAAGCATGGCTATGTGCCTGTGTATCCAAGAGACAGCTATAATTAGCATCTGTTAAATATTTCCCAGTGAAACAGTTTTCCATTGCAAATGCCGACTCAGTAGAATCCTTACCATGCAGCATGTCTCAAAACTCTGAAAAACAGACAAGCTGGATGACCAGCGGGACTTCCTGCCAGACTACAGGAAATAGTGTATATCTGACTTCATTCTGATTTGGAAATAAGGGAAGGACATCAGAAACAAAATATTATCAAGAATAGAGTGGCTCCAAGAGCTGCAGGTAGTTACTTCAGTAAACTCTGAGAAAGCAGTTTCTTATACCAAATGCTTGGTCACTGGAAAATGCCCTGTAGTATTTACTAGATATAAGGTGGCACAAGATATATATATATATAATAACAAAAAGAAAAGATTAACATCTCCTAGTAGACCAGGTTACTCAGAGCTTCATCCAACCTGGCCTTGAACACTTCTAGAGATGGGGCATCAACGTCTTCTCTGGGCATGCTATTCCAGTGCCTCACCATTCTAACATTAAAGAATTTCTGCCTAACAACTAATCTAAACTTACTCTTTTAGTTTAAAATCATTCCCTCTTGTCCTATCACTACAGGCCCTTGTAAACAAACTATGAAAGTATTCACTTTTACCACAACTACTCTGCTGAATTCTCCATCATTTAAAGTCACAGTTCTGCATGTCATTCTGAAAATGTGAGGCAGTAAACCAGTTACCAGTTAGTTCGACAAAATACAGTGTTAAGTGTTTGGTTGTTCTAGCTAATGGCATTCTATAACGGTCGTCTATAAGCCCTACATTCATAAACATTTGGCGTTCTGCACCACCACTACTCACAGTCTTATCAGACAAAGTATCAAAATCTGAATGCTCTAGATTTCAGGAAGCTTAAATTTTGATCCACAGCTCATCTCACTGACATCCCAGTAACAGTCTGCATAAAGTTACAGCTTTCAAAAAATCTGGATCTCAGTTTTTCACTCTTATCCATCTTCTCTTTTCCCAATACCTTTAGCAAAGCTGCAACAGCCTCCTGGTTAGCATTTCGGACATCTTCTCCATTCACTGTCAATATCTGGTCTCCTTGCATCAATCTCCCATCTGTATCTGCTATTCCTCCTTTGACAATGTCTGACACAAACACACCTGTGTCATTTCTGCAAATACAAGCATGAATTTTACAATACAGTATTGTTTGATGGTCATGTTTACAGCTTGCTATTGGGAACACAATAAGCATTTTTCTGTTAAGTAACATTGGCTTAGTTCCTCTAGGAAAGGCTGGTTAGCTTAGGCACAAAAGTAAGATGCATGGCTTTCAAGCTCACGGGATCTGAGCATCAGACCATAAAAGAAATATGATAAGCAAGTTCCAGACACTAAATCTCCAAGTACATTACATACCTTTTCCCAACAATACTCAGCCCAAGGCCTTTACCAGGCTTCTTCTGGAGCTCTATATTCAGCACATCATACATATCTTCCTCCTTGTACTGAGCTTCATCTCTGTACACAGTCAGACGAACTTTCTGGGGAGTCTGTCGGAGAACATTAATGGCTTCATCATGTGTGGCATTCCTGAGGTCAATTCCATTCACCTGCAATGAAAGAGTACAATGGTAAATTGTGCAGCAGCTTCCAGCAGACAAACACAACAGGCCTAGTGAGCAATGAAAACAAAAGCAACCAAAGAAATCACCATACCTCTAGTATCTGATCACCAGCCCACAGTCGTCCATCTTTAGATGCTGCTCCTTCTTCATAAACTTCATGGATAATGATTGCTCCCTGTCAACAAAATCAACAACAAAATTGCATGCTGAGAGAACAGCCACTATTTTGAACCAAAAGTAACTGAAAATTGCTGTAATTCATCAATGACAAGTCAGATGGAATGAAAGTCAGATGCATAACGAACAAATTACCTAAACATTTAAGAAGCTCCTTTATACTTTTAATTTTAGAAGGGGCTTTTTTCATATTTTTGTTTCTTTTGTGTCTTTCTATAAATGCTACAGAAACAAATGACAAAAAATCTCTTCTATCAGATTTCAATTTCATTACTGTTATTTCATTTGAGTAACACACATATTTTTCCAACCAACCAGCAAAGTGTCTGCTCCTCCAACAATGCTCAGACCAAGACCAGTTCGTCCTTTGGAGATATCAATGGTTGTTTCACATCCAGGAATGATGGGACAAGTAGCTGGGTCAGAGGTTAACATGGCTGGAGTTGAAGACCTACTTGTGTCTAGAACAACAATGAAACATCCTGGTTACAGTAACATGGTTCACTATTAGGAAAGTGACTTTAAACTAGCATTTTTTCAGAGTTCACTGACAGCTGTACAGCAACAGATGAACAGCTGATCCACAGAGAATGATGATGCCCATTCTCCCTTCTCTTCAGACAAGTACTACCCTGTAGTTTTATGTCATAACTCCTGTCATCATGCCATCAAGTACCTGGATTATTGTCTGGATAGCCAAAGCAGATATTGTACACAACATATTTTATTTAGAATAGAATTTAATTTACACATCTCTATGATGTGTGCATTACTTGAGTTATTACTAACTGAGAGGTGTGTTGCTTAACCAATAATTATCATCCATCAGAAACATCCTGACTCTCCACTCTGAAGGAGAAGAGTGAAACGTGGCTACTCATAAATGGCAAGCCAGTCTGAACTATCCCCTTTTCCTAAGAAAAATGACATTACTTTTCTCCCTCATTTAAAGGAATGCCTTTCACTTAGTTCCAGACAACCATGACAGAGGCACCTGCTGTATGTTTGAGATGGAGGAGAAAATCCTTTCATCCTCCTTCCTCTACAACAGGAAGGCAAGAGGTAGGTGTTCAGTATGGTGGCAAAATGCTTTATTTATATGAATATGTAATCTGGAAAGATTAGAAAATGCAGAAGACAGTTGAGTGCATGCAAAAAGGGAAACCTTAAAAGCTGGGTCTTTGTTTTTATGTTACAACCCCAGTGAAGACAGACACACAAGGAAAACATTACTTTTGATTGCTTCTGGTTCTGGTGAGCTGGAAGTGAGGAGAGCTGCTGGTGGTTGCATAGTCCTCTTCTCTGCTGGGACAGTGCTGGAAGGGGGTGGTGCTGTAGTCAGGTTGTCTGTCTCTGCTGGGTTGACTGTAAGCCTCACCACAGATTTGGATGTCTTCAGGAGACTAATAAACTGAATGATAGGGAGAAAAGCCCATGAAAAGTGTAACTGGATTGTTCATCTGCAAACCAAAAATAAAGCAGAATAACAGTTCTGCAAACTGGAGCTACTAGTCACAATCCTGCAGGTTTTCACATAAGGAACAACCACAAATATTGATGTTTTTTCTAAGAAACTATTTTCCATGAAAATTTGCCAACCTATACCAGACAAGAATGCTGCATTCTTTCAATGGCTCCCCTGGAGAAAATATTAAATGTATAGCAATTATTAGAAAAACAGAAGTATTGTCTTTTAATGCTGGATAGAGCCCAATTCTCATTTCACAGAAGTCAATGCTAAAATATATACTGAAATAAGAAATGTGCAACTGTCATTCTGTAAGAAAAAACTGAAAATATTACCGGAACTATGGAAGAGAGAGAAGGACACCAGGGTGTAATGCAAAATCTAGTTCAAAGAGATATGGAAACCCCTCAAAATCAATTGCCATTTTACAGAAAAGACACCAAATCCTCTGGAGACTTTACATTTCAGCAGAGATATTTTCAGAAATTACTTACTCAATCTCTGTTCTTTCAAAGCTCACCTATCCTTACCTCCTTACAGGCAACTTCACTATCTCTTACTTATTTACAGCCACAGAGATAGCAGTACATCACAGTGCTCTCCTAATTGCCCTTTAACAAACAGAAAGTAATCTACTTATGCCTAAAGAATCACTTTTCTTGGTAGCAAGGCAGGTGCTAGAAAAAAGGACTCCTTGATTTACTACAGAACCCAAATTGAGTTTGCAGAGCTAGAAGATAGAAATAAATCTCGTTATTTAGGAATGGAGATATTTTTCTCCTAAGGTTTGAAATACTATGCTTGGAATATAATGAGGCTGTTACTACACACAGTTCCCACGGATAAGCACAGTTTATGACTTGATTTACCACTGATACAACTCACTCGTGTGAATTTACACATATTAGTTTTACTGGTTCTAATGCTTTTAAAGTGGACTAGCTATGCAGAGTCATTATTGAGCAATAATTCATGGCTTTTATTACACTACTAAGTGTCTCTCAGTCATCAGGTCTGAACCACAGGGAAAATAAAATCATATTTGAATCACAGATAGGAGGATTCATGTAGTGCATTAATGTAAAATAACAGTTGAGCTGTAAATTTAGGCTTTAGATTATTTTGTAGTAGTTTCTTTATCCAGACAGTGCCTGCAGATCTCTGCTTTTTTATCCAGCTTTGAAAATTAAGTAAGGGCACAGTCATGAGAACCTCACTAGTTTAAGACACAATCACCTCCTAAATTAAGCAGTAAGCTTTCTGCAACATTCCTGACACTCCAGAAGCACCTTTTCTACAGGATATCCCACAACAATTTCATCATCCACTGCCAGAATCACATCTCCAACTTTGATACGTCCATCCTGGAAAAACATAAAATAAAAAATATGAACTATGGATGGTACTCCAAAAAACATTCTTCATTCCCTAATCAGATTTTAAACGTTCTCACACCTTTGCAGCTGCACCATGATCTGTTAAGCTTTTAATAACTACTCCATTAGTTGTGTCTTCTTCACTAATGGCAATCCCAAAGCCTCCTTGATCCTGGGGCACACAGAAAAATGCAAATGGTTAATTACTGTGACACCAAAATGTTAGAATACAATCGCTAAAGACTAGCGAAGCCTGCTGACATATCAAGTCTGGGGTTTCATAATGCACCAAAATTTTTGTTTTAAACTATTTCTGGAATAGATTCTGCCGACCTACAAACAGTATACTGACTACCAAGATAAATCTGAAACACTTCTAAATTCAAACTCACTCCTCTAAAACATACAGGGTAAATTGTGATTCAGTTTCTACTCTGAACAATTAGGGCATTGATTTTACCTGAGGAACCATCAGTAGATGCTTATAGTTCTGTAAACAGAACAAGAGAATACTTCTTCCAGAGACACAAAGCATGTGGCAAATCAAAACCAAAGTTGTCTATGAGGAAAACTTTGGCATCCATTCCCAAACAGGAAGAGTAAATCTCTAGAAATCTCTTTTCTGTCTTCTAGTAACTAAGAGACAGTTTGTTTGCCATAAGAGGGACTGCATTACAAAATTGAATGGCTACTGAATAAAAATATGGCTGATGTAAATTCAATACATACCTTAGGAAGTTCCACATATTGAATGTTTTTACATGAACTCAAGTCAGAAAATGCACTCAGGTTTGCAACATTGATATTGGTCTAAGAGAAAAAGAAAATGCAACTGTAAGTGACTATATCCAACATTTTGCATCAAGACAAAGTAGTGCGCAAACATTTAAAGTGACTCTTTTCATTTTCTAGTTTTACTTATACTTTTAAGACCCTATGGATGGGAATATTAGACTTACGTTCTAGTATGGAAGAATATAAAACAAAACAAAATTGATCACAGTTGTTCTAAATTTAGCAACTTCACTGAAATCTCACTTGTTTTTCTATTTGGTTTTTTTTTCTCTTTTACAGTATTTCCTAAGCAGACAGAGTCCTCCTCTATTCAGAACAATGTTAGTATTTTGGTCAAATAAGTAAACCAAATATTTACTTTACCTCTTGATGTTGAAGTGTCCCTAAAGTACACTGTGAAGCCTCCACTGACTTTGCAGGGCAAACAGCCATCTGATTTATTGCATCTTTGTTTCTGTAATATATTCAGTTAAAGAATGTAGTAAGAAGGTAATAGTACTGACCCATATTTCTTAGGACAAACTTAAGTCTGGTTCTTAATTTCTGGCACTCCCAATACACATAACAACACAGAAAACTCCAAGACACATTTAACAACTATTAAGATTGTGTTCAAAAGCATATCTATGTTACCCAAATTAAAAATAACAAACATTGTGTGAAACCTGAGCACATTAAAAATTAAAGCTTTTCAGCCAAACCTTTACCCAGAACTTACCTGATAAAGATTACTTTTACTTTAGATGGTGCGCATTTGATTATTGAGGAAGCATTCTGATGAGTCCTTCCATAAAGGATTTGGCCATTTATCTAGATAAGGAAAGGTAGCAATTCTTTATTGAAATATTTTAATTCCTTATACTTAAAACTCATTTTTTTAAAAATCTCTATCACTGGCTAAACAGCAACTGTATAAAAAGAAGAGTTATGTTCTGCTTTCACTCCCTTCTTTCAGTAAAAATATTCACTACAGTTTGACTTCAGACTAACACTGTCACAGTGCTAAAAATGTCATTCTCTGAGTTATATTGGGTTGACTTGGCACTTCATCTATTTTCACTTGCCATTGATCACTTCATGACTGATGAAGTGATTAAGCAGGGCCATGGGAAATTCTAACCATAGCAAATAAATGAATTGCTTATATCCTGCAAGATTGCTATTATTTATTGAATCTCAGGCACTTCGAATCCCTGAGCCAGGCACTTTATACACAGAGGTCTGAACACTGGCACATTTAGCAGAGTTTTAAACTAGATTTGATGAGGAATAGGGAAGGGGATGGACTTCTGTGTGTCAGAGAGGAACCAGGAAACCCCAACACTTTAGGAAGCAGCAAGGAAACAACTGTAAATTGTTCCTAAATGAACTAAGGAGGGTTCTTCTTAAAAGGTGATGAGGTTGACAACCCAGCTGAAGTGCCTTTACACAAATATGGGCAGCATGGGTAATAAGCAAGAACAACTGGAAAGCAGTTCCTCAATTGCACCAGAATGGTGCAATTCAAAGCCTTTAATCTAGCTGCTCTCATAGAAACTGGGTGGGACAAATCACACAACTGGAACCTTTGA
>VZRX01011376.1:24864-36002 GCA_013398075.1 Notiomystis cincta | reverse complement strand
GGGCGGGGGGCGACGGCGGCGCTGCGCGCGGGGGGCAGTCCGAGAGGGGGTCCCCGCCGCGGCAAAACCCGAATTTTGCAAACTGAGTGGTTTCGGGAGCATGTTTGGGAAGTTCCCCGGACACCCCCGGAGCGTCCTCGCGCCGTGTATGGTATCGGCGAGCGAGCGCCGGGGCACCGGAGCCTATTTCGGGCAGCAAACCCCGTCCGCAAAGCCCGAGATAGTTTTCAGCTTTCGTGAAAGTCTGTCTTAGGAGGATGTGATGTAAACTGATTAAGCGATAACTGCTTGCTTCCACATTGGTACAACAAATAGCTAAAGAAGCAGAAAATGTGCGAAAGTAACGTCTGCTGCAAGGCTGCTGCAGAGAGGCCAGCGATGCACTTACAGTTGCATCGTGAATAAATAAATATGATTTAAGTTATTCTGCAGTTACAAACCATTGTAATTCAAAAGGACTAAAGTATTCATAAATTGTGATTGAAGATGGAAACAATGATAAGGCTTATTCAGTTATTGGACACAGTCCTGCAGTTTTTTGGCTGACACATTTTTTATTGTTTATATTTTGTTTGGCATCTAAGTGTGATTGACTTAGATATGGATATTTTCAGTAACTAAACGTGAGCTGCAGTGGAAGAAGGCTAGAAAAAAGTGTTATTGAGATATTTCTTCTTCAAAAGAGAAACATAGGAAGCATTTTGTGTAACAGATACGCACATGCTTGCAGGTACACACGTAGAAATAATTACTTAGCGTGGAATCTGTGGTTAGAAAAATTAATTCTGTGTAGGCTGTCCAGCGTGTGAAATTATTGACAGGCAATAAGACCGCTCCATCAGAATATAAACCTGCGAGTACAACTTAAGAAAGCAGTTTTCTGCATTTGAGACACAGATTTTCACAACCACCTCTTTTACAGTGACAATTCATTATCTTGTTTCCTTCTCTAATGACTTTTATTTTTCATTGTATTTGCTTTTTGGGCTCATTGATGTAATAGATTTCCTCGCTCTTTACAAATCTGTGTTAAAATACTACACTCAGGTGTATACAAAAACGCTACATTGTACTTCTACTGCCATTAATCCAAGAAAGCAGTTCCTGGCTTTTGTGCATTGATACCTTCTCCATAATATTTTACAACCGCATTCTACCATGTGCCATGCAGAGACATTTCCTATTTGGTGATACGTACATGGAGCATAGTTGCAGCAAATTGATTTCAGTTTGGAATCTTTTTCTACTTGCTTGGATTGATAAGAGCAGTTTATAAATAATTATTTCTCTACATAAATTAAAAAGTAAAATTGCACCAGCAATGAGAACTTATGCCTTGCGTTCTTTATTTGTTTAAGGCAAAAGATTGGTTCATCTCACTTTGAGTAGCAACTGCATTAAAGTATTACTGCCAAAATTGTTCCTTCTATTGTGTTCTCTCTCTCTAGGACTCATGCAATGCACATTGACTGTGGTAGTATATGTTCAGAAGAAAATATTTTGGTAAAAGTAAACACAGAACACCTGTTTGGACGGAGCCACTTATGAAAGTGGTAGTTCAGTTTGTGCCGAGACAGTGCTGAAGCACGTTTTAGAAACAAGTCTAAAATCCAAAGTACAGCCTTAAGACAAACCTTGGCAATTTGAGTATTACCCATCACACTTGTAATAAAAGTTTGGTGGGTGAAGAGGAAGAAGAAAACTTACCAAATGCAATTTAATTTTGGAGCTCCCTTCCTCTCTTTCCCATATACCTCTTTCTCTGTGCTTTGGAATGAGTGGAAACTGCATTTATCTGTCTTGCTGAGGCATGAATAGGATGCAGTCACTGCATGCCTTTTAGTGCTTGCTCTCTTGTGATATTTTTGCCGTGGTTTATTTTTATGTTACAGTAGTCCAAAATCTCAGAATATGTAGTATTGCTCCCATATGCTGTTTCACTAGGCATGAGAAAATCCTCACAGGGAAATTGAGTAGGTGAAGTTTTCTGTATAAAATTGCCATACTTCTGCCCAATCTGTTTATTGTACAGTCCTCAGTTTGAACTTTCATGGGCTGATACAAAGTTTAAAATTGGAAGATAGGAGATGGTCACTGCATATTCTCTTTATCTTTTCCATGAAGAAAACCTGGCCTATCTATTGTCATTAGATGAGTGCTATTTTTTCCTTTCTTTACAAACTACATGGACGTTATATAGTAGCTTCCATTTTGATTTAAATTGCCAGTGCACAATGGTTCACCTGAGCTATTTGATATGCCATTTGAAAATCTTACCTTTATAAATCACTTCATTACAAGAGCAACTGTGACACGAGTGAGTGCCACATAAAGACAAAAAATAATTCACTATTGTCTATATGAGCATTAAGGAGAAAAAAAAAAATTTGTAGATATCTTTCTAGCAGAGCTGATGGAGAATGTGTGTGATTAATTGCAAATGTCCATTTAAGATCATTCCTATGGGCACTTCCCCATGTCAAGTAGTATTTTCATTTGAAAACACTCCAGGTGCACAATGAATAGCTCAAAAAATCTGATAAAATTGCTTTCAAACAGGATGTTCTTTGCTGTGTTTCTCCTTCACACTTTTCTCCTATATTTTTTATCTTTAGGAGTTAACAATACTGTGAAAGAGAAATGTGAATACAGTTTTTAAAAGGTTGGAGTTTTTGGTGTGTATGTTTCTGTGGTTTTTTTCCCCTCTATTTGAAAAGGAATCATTCAACTACTACAGATTGGAATTTAAACAGTGAAATTCTCTATAAAATTTTCATAGATATAAAATGCTATAGGTTATTATTGTTAATACTATATGCATTACCTCAAGGCATAGTCAATCTGAAATAATTTATGGTGCTCTTCTTCAAAATTAAAACTAGATGTGCAGTATTCTACTAGTGTAGAATATGTCCATGTTTATTTTATTGCCAATTTTTAAGTTATAAATGCCAAAGTCTGTTTAGATGTAGGAGAAATAATTCTATTGAGGCAAAAATTAATTTCTCCCAAAGCTCTTCAGCCACCTGCCTTCACCCCACCTATAGCCCCAGCTGTTAGAATTTTCAAAATCTGTAGTAAATCTGTGTTATTCAGCCTAAAATGAGTTGTGAGTACTTAACACTGTACAGTCTTTATGCTTCCAGTAATTAAAAAAAAATTTGAATACTTCAATTAAGATGACTTCTGTAGGAGGAAAAAAAACTTTCTTTAGTAGTTGTAATTGAAAGGAAAAAGAGCATGGCATCAGAAAGCATATGAAGATAGGGAAGTCTTATCATGGGCTGTGGTTGCTCAGAGCAGTACTGCCTTCCCACACAAAGAACAGATTGTGGTTTAACTCTTTCCACGGCCTAGTTTTATGTGCCAGTATAGTATCAGAATTGTTCAAATCTGTGCTGGAAACTACTAATCAGTTTAATTGTTGCCTTTGTAGGTCTTTGTCAAGCATCATACTGATCCTAATGAAATTGTTTATGTCCTGAAGTATCTTCCTATATTGCCTCTCTGTTCTTTTTTTCCTTTTTATTCCCCTTTACTTATTTTTTTTTCCTATGAAGACAACATGATCATAGGTAAACTGCTTGTAACTTTTCTGTTCTTTTCTGTTTGATTTAAGGATGGTTGGGGAAGAGAGGTAACTAGATCTAGTGGGGTTTTCAACATTCAGGAAATTTTGAAGTTTGTTTGAAATTCAAAGAATTAAACATGTAATTCTTTGCCTGAAGCTTCTGCAATGGCAGTCTGCACTCTATAATTGAGACCATTAGTTATACTTTCATCATTTTTACCTAATGGAGTTAATCAGCCTATTGATTAAACATAATTCATTCCTTGTCTAGCAGCGTAACTAAAATAGTAGTTTGTTAATTGTATTCTTGAATATAATTGCATAAAAAAGGTTCAGTTTTAGTTTGATTGCACTGTGCCGCTAAGTATGATGAGCAATCTGCGTGGTATTTAAAACTAAATATCCCTGCACACAGGAAAAAAGATACCTCCTCTAAGGTCTCCCTTTCAACCCAAAATATAGTAAAGTCTGATAAGCAGATTGCAGTGTTTTAAACAGCAGGCTTGTTCATGGAAAATAAGTTTTTGGGGAAGGTCTATTTAGATATTAACATGGATGTGTAGGATGGTACTTTAAGCAGACAAACGAAATTAATTTAATTGCTATAGGATGTGCTTGTAGACAACAACTAAGCATTACCTCCTTAATGCAATCCATATTGCTGCTAGGCAGAAGATAAGACCTTGCAGGTGAAGCCAGATGACAGAAAGGGATATTTTGAAACTGTAAATAAATTGCATGGATTTCACAAAAGCAGCATTGGACCAGCGGTGGACTCATAATGTCTCTTTGCCACAGCATGCAGAAACACAAAGAATGCAAAGTTTGTGCCAAGTTGCCATTTTTCATTGTACACCTCAGATTGATTTTTAAGGGGTTTAGAATAATTGCCCACACTCATGTGATCAGTTAACAAATTAACTGACTCTGTGGGTCTTCAAAATCCACAGTGGAAGTGCTGGAAGGACATAAATGTAATTTTTGTTCTCACCTTCATAAACTCTTAATTTTACACAGTTTGGGGGTGGTGAGAGGGAAGCGAGAAGAGCTGAAAGCACAGAAGCTTCTGTTCAGGATTTGTATGTGACATGTTGTGTCTTTCGCCTGCTTTTCCTTACTGTATACTGGTTTCTCTAGTTACCACCACTGGAATGGTGCTGTTTCAGTGCTGGAATGTTGGACGTTTGATAAGAAAATGGATCAAGTTTAATGGCGCATGCTCTTTGTGCCACCAGCAGTCTCTTGCTGAGAGCATGCTCCAAAAGCGGGAACTGTGTGGCATTACACTGAGCATGTATATGCTTTGTGTTTCTGTGCCACAGAGAAGAGAAATGAACTGTGGCATTTGCCTCAGCCGTCTGAACATTTCCGCTCAGATTTTTTAAAACCGTGTAGTGTCCTCTTTGTGCGATGGTACTTTTCTTGATGTTAGCTGTTCACTCAAATATTTAAATGTTAGGAACAAAACATCTTGGTAGCATCTCTTAAATTATGTTATCTCTGCAGCGTTGTGGGATGAAGTGAGGGGAGGAGTGCAAAATAAAATCTTCACATGGTTCTTTCAAAGAATGAAACGTGGGAAAAATGTGATCCTCTCTGCACTTTTTTTCTGCTGCCTGACAACAGTAATAATTTCATAAAAGATGTTATGCAGAAATTTGCGTAAATTTTAAGTGTTTATTCTCTTCATCTCTTATTTCACTTAAAGATTTTCAGAAATGTTTCTTGATAGTGCTTTGGTTATGAGAACTTGCTGACTTTGAGTTTTCTTGTTCTCTTCTTCTTTTTTTTTTTTTTTCCTTCACTTCTTTCCACAGGATGAATTTCACCCGTTCATTGAGGCACTTCTTCCACATGTCCGTGCAATTGCCTATACTTGGTTCAATCTTCAGGCTCGAAAACGCAAGTACTTTAAAAAACATGAGAAACGAATGTCAAAGGATGAGGAAAGAGCAGTCAAGGATGAGCTACTCAGTGAAAAGCCTGAAATTAAACAGAAGTGGGCATCCAGGCTCCTGGCCAAGCTGCGCAAAGATATTCGCCAAGAGTTCCGGGAGGATTTTGTGCTCACAGTTACTGGGAAGAAGCACCCATGCTGTGTATTGTCCAATCCTGACCAGAAGGGCAAGATTAGGAGAATCGATTGCCTGCGACAGGCTGACAAAGTCTGGCGTCTGGATCTAGTCATGGTGATCCTGTTCAAAGGCATCCCCTTGGAAAGTACGGATGGAGAACGTCTCATGAAATCCCCACATTGCACAAATCCAGCACTTTGCGTCCAGCCACATCACATAACAGTATCAGTCAAGGAGCTTGATTTGTTTTTGGCATACTACGTGCAGGAGCAAGGTAGGAAGCAGATTGTCATGTTTCTATGTTAGTATGTCAAACTCTGACTCCAAGTAGCCCTGTTTCCCCTGTGGGCTGGCTTCCAGTGAAACATTGTTCTGTGGTCTATGGATGTAATGTGGGCTACATATCCATTTGTAAATCAGCATGCATACGAATATACTTAAACACACACATATTCCTGCAGACCTGTGCGACACGCATATTCGACCTACGAGCCTCTTCCAAGAGAGAGACACACATACCAAGGCAGTACTTTCATTCCACTGAAGCTGGCCTTTATTTTTTGTGAAAAAGTGGCAATACATAATTGTGACTTCAGAAAACATTCTTGTTTTCAATTTGTGTTTTTACAGAAAACCAAAACAAAATCGCCCACCCCAGTACTATTAAGAACAGATGCAGGTATATGCAATTGCACAGTCATAATAAATACTAAAAATATTTATTATTGTCTTTGTAGTTATAAATAACCAAGAAGTAATCCTTAAACTGATGACTCTGCTATCACATTGAAGAGCAGTTGTAGACTTTCTCATACCTATAAAACAAAGCTTGAAAATACTATATCACGGCTATATTTCTTGTAAATGCCAAATAGAATCAGAATTGTAGGATAAAATATGTAATGTTTTATTCATATTTTACATCAATAGCTCATGGTATCAATCTGAACTTTAAAGCAAAGATCCAGGTTGTAATATTTTGAGAAATTTTTATGAAGAGTATATTTTAATAATCACACTCATATACTTTTATTTGGCAGGTAATTGAAATGTGGAAAATTGCAGGAGCTCAATGGAAAAGCTTCTTAAACTTAGTATTACAGGATGCAAATAAAAACAGGGCTTCTGATAATCATGTATCAGGGGAAAAACCTACTAGCCATATTTCATATAGTGCACATTCAGCAACAATACCCACAGACAGGTTCCTTAAAATTGTAAATGGCTGTAAGTAGATAAAAATATTTTTGTTTTTTTTTTTTTTTTAAATTTATTTATTTTTTTTTATTATTCTCTGATAATAAGTCTTCTGAAATACTTTTTCTCTCTTAGGGTCATTTTGGTTCTTTCTGTTAATGATGCCATCTTCTAAGTGTCTTTGTAATGCTGGCTGGTCAGCAATAATAATGCATTTCTTTTTTAGCCACAGATCTCAACTAGGGAAAGTTTGACCATCTGCAGATGGTGGGCCATTTCACAACTTGGCCTGGTAGTAGGTAGAAATGGCCTGCAGAAGGGCAGATGGCAGGCTGTTATCTGATGCTCGATAAATAACTATGGGATTTAACTGGAAAACAAATTGAATTGATTTTGTGAGTAACGAAAAAGTAAAATTGCATGCCTCCATTTGGTGTATACTCATTCTTTAAGAGAAGAGATATACAATGCAATATTTTTGTTTTAAGTTAATTCTTTTTTAGCATTTACTCATACAAGTGAAGAACTGTTTTTGTGAATGTCATGTATCAGGTTCTTTTTTGTTGATTGTTTGTCATGAAAGAATTTGGATGTTTTTTCCCCCCCCCACTAGTGTTTTTTGGTTTTTTTGTCTCTCCTCAGCAGTAGACACATTTAGGTATTTTACAGCGACTTTAAGTAGCTGCGGAGTCTGATAAATCTGATCCCAAATAATATAGGAAGAAAGATTTCTTTGATAACATTAAACAAAATAGCTTAATTGCAAATAATTTGCACCTTTAAACTCCTTTTGTGGAAAAAAATTCAAATTATATTTTGAATGCATATAGCGTAAGTCATAGCTTACTGATTAATTCTATGGAGTTACCTGTCTCTAAAAGTCAAAACTACAAAGGGAGGCAAAACAGTTTAAGTAGCTCTTGAGCCAAAGAAACTGGGGTCAGAGTACTCTTAACACACTGTTGACTTATAAGTTGTTGAAAGCCAGTAACTTGAAGTGGGAGAAGGAATTGGAGGGCATAGTTGATTTAAATGTATTGAGAATATAAGTTTATTTAAAACACTTTTGTCTAATTGGAAATGAGTATGTTAAGCATGCTGTAATATTATCACTTTCAAAGTTACACAATGCTACTCTAAGAACATACTGAAAGTGAAGCTGGCTAATTTCTGTATACCAAGTCTCTCTTAGAAGACCTTTTTGTTTATTGCTCAGTGCATGTATTTTGTATCTGTCTTGTTGCTTTACGGTAAATCTTCTGTTAACATCTGTTGGCTCTCTTCTTGAAGAAGTCATATTAAGTTGTCTATGTATTTTTTTTCCATTTTATCAAACTTTGATTCTCTGTGCTCATTGAAAGCAGGTTAATTGTGGCACTTTGTAGTGTACTTGATTAAGAGTGCCAGGCTTTGTGAAAGATACGCATGAAGTCAACCAAAATGCTGCATTATACATATGGCGTTTTGCTTTTTATTTATCTTTCAGAACATATAAACATGCCTAATAGCACCATGTAAAAACTAAGTGGAAACATAGAAACAATTAAATCCCTGAACAAAATATGAAGAAGGAATTAGCACGCAAAACGAATAAAGGGGCCAAGTGGTTTGCTTTTTTTGTTGCTTTAAAACAGAAGATTAGGGGGAAAAAAGAGGAGGAAGGATAGTTCGAGTGCCAGTGATGGTTGCCAGTGGCACCAGGATTGGCATCAGACCTTCTTTGTTTAGCCTAGGATGTCTGTGATTTGTTGGTTGGCATCCGCATTGCAGTGCAGAGTAATGTTACAATATATTGACAATTTCCAGATCTAGAAGTGTCAATAATCTTTTCAGTTCTTAACAAAAAGAGCTTCTACTTCCATGTCTGCCTTGAAAGAAGAAATAAGGACTGATCTGTGAAGTCCTATCATTGATGGACTTTGATGCTACTTTTCGCGCATCTCAAAATTCANGTCTTTTTTTTTTTTTTTTCCTTCCCCTGTCAGCATCAGAGAGTGTCTCTGATTTGGTATGAAATGCATTTCAGTCCATAAAATCATTTGATGGTATTTGATTCAGCGCAGCGCTTATGCTGTGTTCCCGTTGCTACAAGAACCGCCATTTTGTTTGTCGAGTGCCAGGAGAGGGGAAAAAAAAGGCAGACAATGTGCTTGATGCCAATAATGGTTGCCAGTGGCACCGAGGTTGGCATCAGACCCTCTTTGTCTAGTTGCTGAATGCCTTTGATTCGTTGGTTGGCATCCGCATTGCAGTGGGCACATTGGAAAGTTTTTGACAATCAGTGAATGAAAGCTGCAGTACTTGTTTGCTGCAACAGAACCAAGATAATATAAATCCCTCCTTCAGATAGATGTTTTACTTACTCTTACAGTGATCAATTAAAAAAAAAGTTAAAAATTGCCTTATTTTTTTTTCTAAAACATAATATATCTATAGCAATGTGCCTTGTCTGCAGAATTCCTAATTTCCTCATCATCTCTGCTACTTTTTGTTTGCAGCATAAACAGAACACAAACTTGACGTTAGGTAATTCAGCACACACTGAATGAAGCATAGTACACCTTGGGAAATGCTTTGAGAGTTTAGAGAACTGAAGCAGTGGTACATGCAAATGTTAACATTTTAAAGTGTTTTTAGTGCATGTGCCTCTCAGAGTACATTTCTCTGANTGTTGCTTTAAAACAGAAGATTAGGGGGAAAAAAGAGGAAGAAGGATAGGTCGAGTGCCAGTGATGGTTGCCAGTGGCACCAGGATTGGCATCAGACCTTCTTTGTTTAGCCTAGGATGTCTGTGATTTGTTGGTTGGCATCCGCATTGCAGTGCAGAGTAATGTTACAATATATTGACAATTTCCAGATCTAGAAGTGTCAATAATCTTTTCAGTTCTTAACAAAAAGAGCTTCTACTTCCATGTCTGCCTTGAAAGAAGAAATAAGGACTGATCTGTGAAGTCCTATCATTGATGGACTTTGATGCTACTTTTCGCGCATCTCAAAATTCAGCATCCTTTTTGCCCTCTATTTTCTTTCTGCTATCCNTTGGTTGGCATCCGCATTGCAGTGGGCACATTGGAAAGTTTTTGACAATCAGTGAATGAAAGCTGCAGTACTTGTTTGCTGCAACAGAACCAAGATAATATAAATCCCTCCTTCAGATAGATGTTTTACTTACTCTTACAGTGATCAATTAAAAAAAAAGTTAAAAATTGCCTTATTTTTTTTTCTAAAACATAATATATCTATAGCAATGTGCCTTGTCTGCAGAATTCCTAATTTCCTCATCATCTCTGCTACTTTTTGTTTGCAGCATAAACAGAACACAAACTTGACGTTAGGTAATTCAGCACACACTGAATGAAGCATAGTACACCTTGGGAAATGCTTTGAGAGTTTAGAGAACTGAAGCAGTGGTACATGCAAATGTTAACATTTTAAAGTGTTTTTAGTGCATGTGCCTCTCAGAGTACATTTCTCTGATCAGTCATGTTGCTGTTTACACTCTCCTTTGTCCTTATGTAAGGGTGATATAATTGGGGGAGCCCACGTTCCCAGCTGCTAATAAACTCTGGAGTCAGAGGAGGAGAAGATCTTTTAAACTATCTAGGGAGCGGGACAGAAAATAGGTGCAGATGTCCTTAGTCCCATAGCATTCAGGCACTCTTCATTTTTTAACTTCTTACACCATCAAGATGCTACCACAGCTCCAGCTGTGTGACTTTGTTACCAGGAAATTGGCAAAAAGAATAAATAATTTCTGTTGGAAGTTTCCTAGATAGTTAGCATTAATATTGCTTTCTGGTTAGCTGCTATTATCTCGTTAATTAATAAGAAGGATTAGCAGCTCTACCCAAAGGGCTGCACAGAAGGAAGCCTGGCCTATGTGAGTCCCTGAGTTGCTAGACTGTGTCCTGTCTCTTGAGGACTGGAGGGGGGTTGCTGGGCCAGGAAAAAAAAGAAAAAAGCAAGAGAAAGATGAGAGAAGAGTGAGGGCACTGGCCAGCCAAGGGAGAGCTGTGTGTGCAGGACCCTGGTGCTGGGGAGGCTNAAGAAAAAAAAAGAAAAAAAAGAGGATTGGCATAGGTTGCAATGCTGCTCCTTTGACTGAAATGGAGGAAGAAAATGTGAGGTATACACTGTGATCAATGTTTAACATCAAAATTATTCTTAATCATAGCACGCTTTTATTAAATCGGGCTTGTTGTGTGTATCAGGGGCGTGTGTGTGTCCCACACAGATCTTTTATAAAACCCAAACTTGAAAATGGTACGAACATTGTTTCTGTTGACTGAATTGTC
>VZRX01011376.1:0-17635 GCA_013398075.1 Notiomystis cincta | reverse complement strand
CGGGCCCTGGGACGGCGCACGGCACACACAGCTCTCCGCGTCTCCCCGCCCTGTGACTGCGAGCAGAAATATACTCCAGACGGAAAGAGAACAGAAACACTCGTTATGGGGCCATTGTATGGGTGCTCATCAACATTCAGTCGCAAAGGAGGCATCCGCAGTGCCTGCAGGGGTGGCCTGCGAGCTCAGTCTGCTTCCCCATCCTTCCCCCTGCTCTCATCTCAGGCTTTCAGTCGAGAGGGCCAGTAGCTCAGAGCACAGTGAGGCTCCTGCACCGTGGTCCCATGCTCGGGATGGATGGTTGGGAATTGGGTGAGGAGTGAAATGAAACCCGAGCTAATGTAACAGTGTACCTGTGTCTCCAGACAGTGCTGGCCATCCTGTTTCATCTCACAGGCTTGGACAAGTCTCACTTGTGAGGCAGCTGATGGGGAGGACGTTGGTTTGTAGGGGTTTAGTCCAGGATTGTGTCTTAGAGAGGGCCTAGCTTTGCCTGAAGCCCCAAGTGGTTGTAGTGAAACGCTCCTAAATAATTAGTAACCTATGCTTTTTGGACCCAGTCTGCCATCTACTTTTACTCCTTAAGTCACTGCTTCCCTCATTCCTTCCTTTATGATGATATTTCAGGGCTGGTAACGAGCTAGCCACACCAACATCTGCAGAATTACTGAGCCTGCTTCCCAGAGTGGGAAGTGGCAATAATTTACAAAAATGAAGTGCATCCATGCGTTTTTCCAGCTGATACTGAAGCAGTGCAGTTTACAGCAAAACAAGGGTTAACATCAAAACTTATTCTATTGTTTAACTTCCAGTTAAAGAATAACTAGCTTGTGCAGAAAAAAGAGTTGAAAAATTGATTGGACTTTTGGATTCAGACATAGATTTTAAAGGATATCAGGTTGTGATTTTGCCATATATGCATTCATAGGTGAGTTTATGGCCTGCAGTTCAGTCATTTGTAGAGGCTTATATAGTAGGAGTAACAGACTTAGTTGGTTTTATTAAACCCAAGGGAATTTGTTTTAAAGCTATGAGTAATTACCTTAACTAGCTTAATTGCTGCCATTTTTTTAGTTAAGAAAACATATCAAATTGTTTCTTAGAGCATAAGAATTGTTTTTTGCACTTTATAATGAGGAGTTCTGGTGTGTTTAAAAAGGTATGCTGATCTTGCTTTGTCATACACATATGCAGTGTGTGTTTGTAGTGCTTCTTGGCCTTTCATGTATTTTTTCATAATATTGTGGATATAACTTGAATATTCTGGGACAAGAATTATAGTTGTCCTGTAGTGATTTCTGTTCTATTTACAACCTCCAAATAAAGGAAAAGCTGCTTATAGTAAAATGAGGATCACTGGTCTTTCAGTAATTAAATAGACTTGTTATACTGCATTAATCCTTTTTGGAACATTTGGAATGGCTTCTTAGCACTCACAAACACAGCATTAGGGCCAGCAATTAATCTGTTGTTTGTCCTTCAATATTTGTGTAATGTAAAGTATGTGCATTCAAAGATGTAATTCAGGTTCAGGATGAGGACCATCACAGAGTAAAATACTTATACTGATCATTCAGTAGTGTGCACCAAGTCCTAGAATGAAGTTACAATAATTGTTGGAAGGACTCACACACTGCTAATTGTACCCAACTGAAAGAACTAGTAATGGTTTTCAATGCTGTCTAGTTTTGGTTGCTGTGTGTACATGATGAAAAAAAGTGTGAATTATTTGGAAGTAGCCATAAACTTTCTAATCTTCTGATTAGCCTTCCTTACAGGTAGGCCAAGAAGTAAAGACTCAACAATTCATCATTTAGAAATATGCTCAAGAAAAAATTAAATGTCTTTCTAATCATGAGGACAGTGTTATTTTTATCAAGGACAGGTTTAGGGAGCATCTACCAAGATAACATACCTAAACTTGATCCAGCAGAGTAGTTCAGGTGATCACTTGATATTCTTTTTAATTCGGGGTCCAGTGGTGCGAATTCAGCAGTCAAATTTCTTCCTTTCCTGGGCTTTGACTTCACAAACAATGAGCAACTAAAATCACACAAACTCTCTCAAATTTTTGCAGTTTTTTAGTTACTTTTCTGAACACAGTCTGCTTAATCTTTAGTTAGAAGGACGCACTAGTTCACTTGGTGCTGTGTAAGAGTCCTGTGCTGTTCTTCTGCATTGTTCAGCTGTAATTAACCTGAAGCATGGTACAGAGCATAAGCTTCTGAGGCTAGGTTAAATCAGCAGAAGAGTCTTATGTTCCTGTGGTATATAGTCTTAGAACACATTATCCTATTGCAGTAAGATATAAGTGTTTTAAATATAGTCCAGCCAGTCTGACCTTGTCAGAATTCAAGTCATATTATTGGTAACTTGGGCTTGCTGACGTGTTTCACAGTAGGATGAGCATTAACACAGAACTCCCTATTCCATCTGGTGAGGAACCTACAGAGAGGGCTATACATAGATTTTTTTCTTAAATTCCATGTTACAGTATAATGAGATTCTGTCTTCTCTGTGCTCATGACACTTCTCTTGCCATTGATAGGCACCTGTGTCAGAGACCAAAAAATACAGTTGAGACACTATAAAGTGACAATATTAGATTATGTGGATGTGACTGCTGAATAGTAATAGTTATGGGTTGTATTTCTGGAAAAAGTGATTGGTGACAGCTTCAGCAAATGTTTTATGAAGTCTTTGGCTTTCATGGTAAATGTCCTGGAAACATGTGTCAAAATGAATGTTTAGTGAATTTAGTGATTAATCTACATATGGCACAAAAGTTGCAAAAACACTACAATTTTTAAATCTGATTCTGCCTAGGTTTGCCTATGTGTTATAACAACACAGTGATAACCAGAGACATCATAGTGAGGTCTGAGGAAGCTCATGTGCTCCTGAAAGCAGCAAGATTGCATTCATATGGCATCTTCATGTACTTTCATGTACTCTGCTCCTTTGGGTTCCCTACAGGATGATGCAATCTACTCTGCAAAAATATACCAATTGGAGTAACCATAACAGATCAATTTGATCTTGTCTCTGTTATATGTGTGTTTTATTTTCCAGTAATAAAGTATGCATATGAGTCTGACTGTGTCTGTCAAGAGGTGTTTGATGTGTAGATTCCAGTCTGAGAGCATGGTGTTTGGTACACATCCTAGTTATTATGCATCTTATTGACAAAGGTGCCCTTGGTTTTTGTTGCTGGTTTCTCCATCACTGTTAACACATAACTGCTTTGAAAGTGGCACATGGAATCCTAGAGTCACTTAAGTTGGAAAAGACCTCCAAAATCATCAGATCCAACCAGTAACCTAGCACTGCCAAGTTCACCACTGATTCCTCAGTGCCATATCTACAGCTCTTTTCAATGCCTCCAGGGATAGCAGCTCAACTGCTTCCCTGGGCAGCAGTTCCAATGCTTGACACCTCTCTTGGTAATCAATTTATTTCCTAATAATCAATATAAACCCCCCCTGGTGCAACTTAAGGCCATTTCCTCTTGCCTTGTCTCCTGTTACTTGGGAGAAGAGTCTGGCTTCAGCATCTCTTCAGATAGTTACAGAGAGAGCACTGAAGTCTCCTCTCAGCGTCCTTTTTACCTCCAGGCTAAAGAATGTCAGCTCTCTCAACTGTTCCTCACAGAAGTTTTTCTCTAGACCTTTCACAATATCTTTTGCTGTTTCCCTGGACTTGCTTCAGCACCTCAAAGTATTTGCTGTAGTAGCCCCAATCTGAACATGGGATTCAAGGTGAGGCCCCACCAGTGCCATGCTGACATATTTCTCGTTGCCTGAGGGGCAGACAGCTGAGTGGCAGAGTAACTGCTTCTTTGGACATCATCAGTGATGAATAAATATGCCAGCATTTCCTATCTTCACAGAGTGTTTTCACAGACGGTTCACACTCATCAGCTCTTTTGGATTCTGTCACTATTGGAGTGCTAGGTGGCTCTGGGCTGTTTGTGCCTCCTTGCCAATGAAAACTGCAGCAGTAACCCAACTCCTGCCACAGCTTGTGTGGATGTGGGGAATAGGTGAGGTGAGGGAAGAGAGAAGAGGTGGGGCTAGGGAGGAGTGGGCAGGGGCTGCGTGGGGAGAACCCAAGAGTGTGTGTGAGTAGGGGGTGTTGGAGGATGCCGTCTTTATTGCCAGTAGCACCAGTTTTGAAACCCCTGCACTAGACAGGTCTGTTGATTTCTGAACAGTAATATCTCCTCTGTCTCCATAGTAACCCAAAGTTACTGTATACAGAATGCTTGTAGCTCTGGGTTTTGAAGCTGGAAGAAGAAAATATGCATATAGAATATTGTGTTCCATTTAAGAACAATGAAAAAAACAAAGAAAGGAAAAAAAAAATCTCTGATCTGCTTTCCTCCCCTTCCCCAGGTTTATAAATGTGAGGGACATTCTTCTTGTATTTTGTAGGTTATTATGGATCTCATCTGATCTCTGAATCTCATTTGGCTCAGGAGGGGTTGTTTTACAGTAGTTCAAAGTCCTAATGCTAAATTCATGTTGCAAGGACTGTGTTCAGATTCATATTTCTTCTAAAGGCTGTTCTTTAAAGGCCTGTTCAGAAGCTATTCTGGTGAATTGAGTTCCCAGGCAACAAAACTAGAACACGTATGACTGAAGTACTGCAGACTCCCTAGACTGTAAACCTAATCCTGCAAATCCCTATTTACATAAATCCCACTGATTTCAAAGGGCCTGCACATGAGAAAGCAGGTTTTACAGGATCAGGCCATTCTTCCTAGGGACCAACATCTGTTGCACCAACTGTGATAATCTCTTGACTGTTAAAGAAAACTCTGAGGAAACATTTTATCTGGGCTAAAAGAAAACAGCAAAATAGTAACACTGTTATCTGTTGCTATAAAGTGGATTATTACCAAAAGCAACTCTCATTGTATGCTGTGCCTCTCTTCCCTTCCTGCATATTTTTATTTACTCTAGGGAAAATGCTATATGTAGGTATGTATGGTTGCTGCTGTTCCACACCCATGTTGTATAAAGTTTGTAGACCAGACTGCAGATGTTGAGATATGCTTAGACACTGAAAGAGGCTTTGCCATACAGGTTAAAGGCTATCATTGTCTTTTGGAGTTTTGGAAACAGAGAAAGAAATGTCTTTAGTAAAATTTTAAGGTATTTTGGGTCGTCCAGTTCAAGTTTATGCTGCTTTGGCTGAATTAACTGAAGTACTACAGTCAAAAAGTCCTCTTGGCATTCACTGTGGAAGTATGGATGGTCAATTGCTAATGCTGCAAGCAACTAGAAAAGAATGGCAGAAGCAGATGGGGGTTATGTTGGGAAGAGCAAAGTCCAGTTCCTTTGCTTTCCTTTAAGAACAGAGAACACTCGCATAGCTGTGGTGGCATTTGCTGCAGCTGGAGCTTAGTAGGTTTTGTGACGTGTATAGAGATCTGGAAAGGAACAATAGACTGCTGTGTTACCTTGGTTAACTCCCAGTTTCTGCAGGCCTGGTTTCATAGCACACAGGAGCGTGTGGATTCAGAGTGGTGGGGTTGTTTGGTGTGCAGTCCTGTATGCTCGCTGAATTCCTTGGGCTGTGCAGCTGAATACAGGGACAAACTATCATTCATTGTCCCTTATAGCGCAGGAGTTGTAGTGAAATAGCTGTAGAAAAGAAAAGCAAAAGAGCTGGGCAGCTCAGCTGGGCCACTGTGTGTTGGGGGTAAAGATCTCTCTGAAGTCCAAAAGCAAAGAGAATCTGTATCAATAATGAAGTGTATGCAACAGGAGTTCTCGCACTCCATCCATGCTTTGGATTCCCTGGACTTAAAATTTACACCCAGTCTGTGCATGACAAGGACAATGGCCTGGGATTTCCATGAGCCATGTAATGGACAATAAGCTACTGCTACTCATGTCATCAGATCAGTGGGAAAAAAGGAGTAAGATTTCAAATATGCCTACAGTGCTAGGTTGCTGTCAGCAGCTGCAGGGTTGGTGGACCTGAGGCATGTCATTCCTCTACATGGTTGGAAATTCTTGTAAAATTTCCTGCTAATTTGGAGTATTTCTAATGATTGTACTTTCACCTCTGTAGAATAAATACAATAGTGTTGAAAGCCTGGTAGGCAAGACTTGAGGGACCTGTATTTAACAGATATACAAAAGCTAGAATATAAATAAAGCTTCTGTGCTGTTACTTGAGAAAGTAACATGTTCAAAGGTGGTTCTTCTATTCACAAGCTATAACTTTACAGCATTTGTTTATCTCCCTATCTTTTCTGACTATTATGAGAAGTTTCCTTAAATGTGCAAGATTTATAATTAAGCATACTTCTCATTAGGGAAAAAAAGTTTACGATAGGTTTTCCTACTTTGTCACCTGTATCTTTGTACTGTGGTTATCACAATTCCTCATTCCCTGTCACAGGCCCACATTTTCCCTCATGTTTTTAGGAAATAATTAGGAATTATACTCTTAATGGTTTTTAATGAGAGTTTAAATATACCAGTTTACTTAGAAGTAATTGCTTTTGAGAAGCAAACAGTATGCTTTAGGGAGTATTTTCTAGACTTTATATTGATCTCTGTGGAAGATCAGACCTATGCTAAATATGCAACATAAATCTATCATACTACACTTACAAAAGCAGAATAGAGATGAGCATCAACCGAAATTACAAAATGTTCACTACCAGGAAACAGAGTCTTGAGACTGATAGCAAAGCAGTTTACGCATTTGTTTTCATATACTAATATGAAAGATTTTGGAAAAAAAAGACAAGCAAAATCTCTAGAAGGTTTATTTATATTAAGAAAATATCGCATGAGCACATGTACTAATTTTCTGTATTGATATACTCTCATCTTCATTTGCTAGCAGTAATTAGTTCAGTCAGCAGAATAAATTTTTTTCTTTTTCTTTTTTGGAACTATACAGAATTAGTAATTTCAAAATAGCAAGTGTATAAGATCAAACTTGCTGAAATGTAATTGTGTATTTCATTTGTCTCTGATGTCTCTCAACTCCCAAGAAATATAAGTTCTTTAGGGTCTGAATTTGTGTTTTGTTTGTGTTAGATTAAATCCAAATAATGTAACAAACATTTAGAGTACTGCACTTCATTCTGGTTTGAGATTTTTTCTGATATTTTACATCAGTCCTTGACAGAATTTGGAAATACATTACAGAAGATTGTGACTGCATGGGAAGAAAGTAGAATTATTCTGAGCAAGAAGGAAACCAATCAGTTAGTTTTGAAGAATAGTTCATGGTTTATTTTCAGTAGACTACTTGTAACAAGTGATTCCTTGTCTCATTCTCCATAGTTTTCTATATTGCTGTCTCGTATCTCAGGAGAAGTAACATTCTTCTTCATCAGAACCAATGAACCTTGTTAAGTCATGAAGATAACAGGATCTCCTGTCTTTCTGCTATGTTATGGGGCTCTTGCTTAAGATGAACACCTTTGGAATGCAAAAGGAGTTTTGCATTATTTCCCTCTTGAAATGCCGTCTCCTGACTACTTAAGGGAAATGACAACTGTTCGTATAAACATGCTGCTTCTGGCAGTGCTTTACACAGACTTGCAACTGAGTGTCTGAGTGTAGAAAGAATGCAGGTATCTGAGATCCACATCCTTCTGTGCCTCAATTCAGCAGCAAGCACAGCAGGATCTTCAGCCCTGGTGAGGTTGTGGTGCACGGTGTTATTTGAAACGCTTGGTGTGGAATCTCGTGCTAAAGCAGTGCTCAGCACGGTATAGCTGCATCCCAACCTGCAGGCTTAGCACTTGCTTGTTGCTAGATAAAACAAATCATTAAACTGATTGGGTCTGTTCATTTCTGATACTCTTTATTGTGGCACTGTATTCTGAAATTAAATTCTCTGAATAAGAGAATTTACAAGCATAAAGAGATAAGTATGTTCTAGATCATGTTCTTTACAACAACTATTGTGTTTGCATATCTTATCTCTGACAATAAAATCTAAAGTCAGTGGAGAAATAGTGCTCTCATGACTATAAATGCTTAGATTTTTTTCCCTAAGATAGTTGAAATGCGTGTCAGTAGAGGAAACTCTGGAAAGCAGCTAAATTTTTATTTTAGAAAAACAGATCTCAGTTAATTATAGTGAAAACATATTTCCTAATCTTTACAGCTGTTACAAAATCTCAGTACACCAAACCAAATGGGACACATTGTAGATAAACACAGTTATGCTTTAAACTATGCTAAGAAAGAAATTAAATAGCTTTTGATGAAATTTCACTAGTTTAAAAGAAAATAACTAAAACATGTGTATAAACTTAGAAGATGAGTTCATCTTACTGAATTGTTCTGGGGTTGCCTGGTATTCTTTGAGAGTGCAGTAGCTGATGCTTCTTGTGATGCTGTCATTGCTATTAATGCAAATAGGATCATTTATAAAAGTCTTAAACCGAGGAAAGTTTAGGACCATGGCATATACTGCTATGACTTCTCTTTGGATCAAGCATTCATTTAAATTTTATTAATAAATTCATAGTGTTTTTAAAATGACCATATCTCTTTCTCAATTTTTGAATTTTTAAACTCTTCAGACACAGCTAAATTTTTTGGTTTTGACTGTGGGCAGGCATAAATGCATAGGCTTCAGAAGCAGTGTGTTTCACTCTGTAGTGTACAGATTGCCCATTTATGTAATCTGCTCCCTGTCCACAGAATCATACTGAACGTTGTGTTAAATAGCCTTTTAAATTAAATGTTTAATGTCAAAAGTTCATGGTAGTTTGTAAGAAATGGTGAAGATTATTATAGTATAGTCTTCATTGATAAAAAGTGTTTGGGTAGCATGTGCAGTTCTTTTGCAGACAGATCAGACTCTCTGTAGAACAAGTGAAAAGAAATTATGCAATACAATAGCATATTTCTATCAGAACACTTAAAAGGTTCATCTTGGAAACCACAAAATTGTTACTCTGGTGTAGCATTCCTCCAGATATGAGTATCAAAATAATAAGGGTCTTATGGACTTCATGAGTTAAAGACTTTTTTTTCCTACACAAAGTAAATATTTGAAAGTGTGTGGCGGGTAGTGTTCTCACACATTTGTTGAAAAGTGAGAAATTTGAAGCATCGAAGCAAGTCCAGATTTTTGAGAGGCCTCTGCTTTAAAATATGAATGCATTTGTTCATATGAATGGAATGAACCTTTGGCCTGAAGCAAATTAGTATGTGCCATATGTGACCTTGACGTGCTTTCTGCCATGATCTTTATTATCGCTGTCATTGGCTTTCCTTTTGGTGTTTTTCAGATTTTTTATCCTTTACCTATATTGTCAAAACATGATTATTTGTAGTGTGTATATTCAGTAATAGCAGTTTATCTGTCCACAGTTTACAGAGAGAGTTAGAGGCCAACGACTGAAATTACTTCCATGTTCATAGCTTAGCAGTAAACCAGGAAAGTGAAGTTAAGGCATGCTATTGATGCAGTACCTCAAAAAACAATTACAGGGTAAAATCATATACATTCTTTTGGTTTAATGATGACTTTTACTTAAATTTGGTTTTGGGGGGTTTACCACTGTCTGTTGTGTTTATGTGACCACATAAAGAGAGTTTAAGTTACCTGTTTTGTGATTATCTTCTTGTATGCATTTTCCACTTCTTCCTTTTGACTTAGCAAAACTGTAAATTCCAGATAATGACTTTCTACAGTAACCTGGCATTGTGCTGTCTGGAACCTGTGCAATTTTTACCCTTAGTGGTGGAAATATGTAAGCAAGGTTGGAACACGTACATCAGAGTTCAACTCTGAAGTGTCATAGCCACTATTCTCTACTGGCTTGCTCATATTTGTTAAACATATTTAAATGAGGCAGCTGCCTCTAAGGTTGAAATGAGTATAATTAAGACTAACATGCAACAGGTATTCTCTAATAATGGAAGTCTTAGCATCTAAGGATAAAACTCATTTGCACAGATTTATTTACATGTATAATTATTTTTTGATATTTGGCAGTTAAATTTGAATACTCTGTATGTAGAATATAGCTTATTTGTTGTGGTTCATGTTTTCTTTTCTTCCTGCCATAATCATGCATCTATTTAAATATTATTTTCTTACTGAGGCAAACTTGAATTCAACACAAGAAGTATTTAATTTCATGAACATCACCAGCATCACCATGTGAAAAGGTGCAAGTCCTTCATAATCTATATGATGAAAAATGTTTAGCCAAATATGGAACACAAGAGGTGTGTTCTAAGTGACCTGAAGCTACTGAAGGGACTAATTGAATATGACAGGTAGCAAGAGGGCTGAAGTTAATACAAAGTCTCTTCATTTAGTGCATTAAGCAACTTTGCTTAGGACAAACAAAAAATATATGCCAAATTGAAAAGGAAATTCTAATCTCCAGTGTCTGGTCCCTGTGCCCATTCAAATGGTCCACATTACCTGATTCTCAGCTGTTGAAAATTAGGGCTGGTTTCCTACCCACACTTATCAATATGTTTCCTCTTGGTTCCCTGAGACTCCACTAAACTTCCTCTCCTTGTGTGGGACCATCATATTGGCATCCAGTTTTAGAAGGGAGAGTGCAATTATATTTTTAAGGATATTTCTGGGCACTGCTGCGAAGCGTGTGATAGCAGGACATTTTTGTCACAACCTAACTTTTACACAGAGGTCTCTGAGCTCACCTCCTAGGGAAGTGCTTTGTGCTGAAGTGGTGTAGCCAACAGTTGAGACAACTGAAGCAAGATTAGGACATATTTATACGGCATTTTGCGAGCAGACCTAACAAACTTTCTCTACACCGTTGAGCCCGCCAGGCACATTGCAGCAACTACATGGCACTCAGTTCTGGCCAGCTGGCTCATGGCACAGTCAAGGCCTGCATACCATTGCCTGCAAATATACTCCCATGCTTGTAATAGCAATGTGAACAGGGGAGTGGTCACACTGACCTCACAAGCAGCTCCCTTCTAGCTCAAGTGACAGGGATGAGGCAGACCATGTGTCTGGGGAGGGGGATGGTGAGGCCAGTTGCTTTTCAGATGCAGCTACTGTCTTCTAGAGGTTCACTTTGAAGTACCCAGCTGCCACTTAGCAATGTAGCCCACCCTTGTAACATGACCTAGCACGGCAGCAGCAGGAGTGGCTCCAGGTTACTGTCTTTGGAAGGCTTGGTTGCCTATTTGCAGTTTTCATGGAGGGATGGAGGGATAGGCTTGCTGTAGGTTTTGTTCTCTCTGATTCCTAGTCAAAGAGCTTCCTCATTTATTTCAATCTTTAGTCCCCCTGATTTTTTTTTTTTTTTGGAGTCTGTAGAAAAACAGAATAAATTTTGAGTTCACATTAGTTTCAGAACACTATTTTTACTGAGTTATGAACGCTTTGGATTTAAAAGGTCCTTGTTTCTGCTGGCAATGACTGCAACATTACTTTTTTGTTTTGTTTCAAAACAGTCCTTGAAGACTTAGATTTGGAGACCCAGAGGAGAAATTATTAGGATTTAACCTTCAGTTTCCTTCTGTTCCCACCTCTGTGCTCTCCACTTAGTTTTCATTTGATGGAAGATTGCCTAAAAAATGGTTATTATCATAATAAAATAAGAACAGTCTGAAATAGTTGAATTCCCCAGGAAATAACAGTGATTTTTTCTAAATTAATATTTGTCATAGGATTTAATGTGGTCATTCTTTTTTAGGGACTGAAAGGAGATGCACAGATTTAACATGTGTACCTTGTTAGCAATGTTTTGACAAAGAGCAGCAGCTGTATAAACTAATCTTCCTGTAGCTTTCACACATGGGACTCAATTAACAATGAGCCACTTTCAGTATCTAATCCTTTCTATCATTTAAAAAAAGTTTCCTGGTTTCTGTACATTTTTCCATGTCTAACTCTTACCTATAAACTGAGGCAAGTGGCAGACTGTGAATGGACTGACCTTGCACAACATTTTATATGTGATTTATAGAAGACAATGGCACTTGTGTTTATATTCCTGGTAAACTCAGATTAAAGTGAAGATTAAAGTCTGTTATTTGCAGAACGTTATAATGATTGCAGGATCTAGAAGAAAGCTTTGTTTGAAATTCCGGTGTTTCAAGCTCTGAAGTGTAGAGAATCAAGAAGTATTGCCCCAGGTATGTCATTCAACCTCATTGTGGTAAGTGCTCTGGAGGAAGGAGGAAGGAAGAGCTCTGTGGTTATTAAGCCTGTGAACCCATGGTATGTATTGTAAGAAAGTCTGTATTTACCTATGGCACGGTCAGGTCACAAGGCTGGATAATTGGGCCTTTAACTAATTTCCAGGTGGATCTCTGGCCAGAAGTCGAAGTATTAGGTACTTGAACAGTGACACTTCTGGAAATTTTGAGAGGATTTAGAATAACAGCAAATTAATTCAAGCTCCATTTTAATTGCACTTGAAATTTCAATCTTTAATTTGAAATTCCTGCACTAGAATGATCTAAAGAGGACATTCTGGAATGACAGGGGCTTCTTGTCTTTTGCAATTGAGCAGGAAGATGGCAAAAGGATATAAAGGCAGAGCCCAAACATTATGTCATTAATTTTTTTTCTTTCACCTAGTAAAACTTCAGTAAAGCTTGAATTGCTAAATTCAGAGTAGGCTATTGTCACTACTTGCCAAAGAGTACATGCTTGTGCATCTGTCTAATCCATATATGAAAGCCACAAACAGAAGCACATAATTTGGCACAGCACCAGAAGCATGCCTCGGCACACTTCTGGAGATTCTTCCAAATGACTTACTGATTCAAAAATTCTATAATGTTTGCCTGTGCGCGCGCGCTGAGTGTCTGGAGGAGTTAAGCATGAACTCCACCAGAAAGCTAAGTGTTACGTTTGGATTTGGGATATGATGATTATGAATCCCTTCTAATTTACCAGGAGTCCTAGATGAGTTTTTTTGTTGTTGTTTGTGTGTGTGTGTCTGTGTGTGAAAAATGGTAGTGTTTTCACTGAGAGAAAATTCACGGAGGCAATGTACATAAAATGGACAGGTATTGAAGAGTGCTTCTAAGTCAGAATTGCTTTGTTTTTCTTTTGTTTTGTTTTCTGTTTGATATTGTTTTCTGTTATTTCTTCCCTCTCTTTCCATCAAATTTTTAAAAATAGGATATTACCACTGCTTAGAGACTTCAAAATTAGAGTAGAAACCTTGTTCATAAAATAAATTCTCTAATCAGGTAATCAGTCTTTTTCTTCCTTTAGTAACTATTGTTCCTCATGTTAATCCCTTTAGGCTTGTCTTAGGCACATTTTTATTTCACAGTAAAATATTTCAAATATTCAGATAAATTTAAGGGCACATCTCCATGAAACAGATGAAATGACTTGATGGACAACTTCTGCAAAAAAGACACTATTCTCCTCTGGCCATCTCCGTACAGCTTCCCGCAGAAGCCTTCCCTTGCTCTGAAACTGATGGTTGTTTGTCTCATCTCTTTGCTCATTTCTATTTCATGTTGGCAGGAAGTGTTTAGGTGAGTAGGGGATGAACTTAGTCTGGAAAATCATTGGTTTAAAACACCATATTTACAAGTGAAAAAAGATGCTTTAGGAGAAGAAAAGATACTTTAATTCTAAGGCAAATTTTCTTAAGTGATATTGTATTGTACCAGAATAGCTGTCCTAATAAATCTGCTGTTTTGGGCAAATTTTCTGTGACCAGACTTTTTTTTACATTGCACATTGTATATGCAAAAAAGTGAGGTTGATGCATCTGTACTCTGGTTCATACTTATGCCCATCTTTCATCAGAACAATGACCAACATTGTATAAAAACTGAGAGAAATCTGAATTTGCTTAGGTTTTAAAACGTTAGATGTGGAAATATTGTCACCTCACAGTTGTAAATGTAAAAATATCATTGTATTTTTTTTTCTTGATGAATACAGAGTGTGCTGAAAGGTAAGAGTGGTGAAAGGCAACTTATGTTATAAGTTGAGATTCTGGCTTTTAGTCTGGACACTACTTCTAGGAGAGACAGGCAAGCACAGCATATTCTGTCTCAACAAGAAAAAGACAAAGCCTGTTTTGTCTTTCTTTACTGTGGTAGGTTGACCTTGGCTGGCTGCCAGATGCCCACCCAGCTGCTGTCTCACTCTGCCTGCTCAGCAAAACAGGGGAGAAAATGAGGACAGAAAGCTGGTGGGTCGAGATAAAGACAGAGAGGTCACTTACAGATTACCCTCATTGGTAAACATACTCAATTTGGAGAAAATTGATCTAATTTATTGTCAACTAAAATAGAGTTCGATGGTGAGAAACAAAGAAAAAACTAAGCCACCTTCTTCCCACCTCCTGCCTTTTTGCAGACTCAACTTTACAACTTCATTCCTGACTCTTCTACCACCCTCTGTCCTGGGCCCTAGAGGTGCAGGAGGATTGAGAAATGGGGTTCTGGTCAGTTCAGAACAGCTCCTCTTTGTATCTCTATCCTTCTTTTCCTGTGTTCCAACATGCATCTTCTCCATGGAATGTAGTCCTTTAGGAAATATTAACCTGCTCCAATGTGAAGTCCTCCACCAGTTGCAGTGTGGATATCTGAAAATGAACATCTGAGAAAGTTTGGACATCTGAGAAAGTTTACTGTGTGGGTGAACAGGTTTCCCAAAAAGGTTGTGGAGTCTCCCTTATGCAGAGATACCCAAAAGCTGACTGGAGACCATCCTGAGTTACATACTCTAGGGGACCCTGCTTGAGCAAGGAGGTTGGACCACATTACCTCCAATGGTCCTTTCCAAACTTACTCATTCTGTGATTCTGGCCTGGTCCTCTCCACAGTTTGCAGGGAAATACCTGTGCCACCATGGTCTTGGAGCACCTCTTCCATATTCTTCTTCTGTGAACTCAGTATTTGTAGGACTGTTTTTCACACATTTTTTTCCCCAGTCCTCATTGTTTTGCCCTTTCTTACATACATTTTCCTAGAGGCATCTCCATCTTGGCTGGGGATGCTGGCTCTGCCCTGTGGTGGCTCCGTTGGAGCCTGCTGCGGCCAGGGCAGACTCTGTCTCTACCACAGAGGCCATCCCTGCAGCCCCCCAGTGTCATCACCTGGATATCTACACCCAGTACAGTTGGCCTTAAAGGATGTTTCCTCCTGGAAGAAGACTCCATTCATTGCATATGCCATGGGGCATTAAGCCTTTCCTTAATAGGTAACAAAGAAGGAAGTGAGACTCCTGTTCTTCCTTCATACCTACTTCAAACTTACTGCATTAAGCTAAGCATGTATCAGATATGCAAAGCATCAGAGATGTATTCTGCATTACATTTTTCAAAGACTTGGTATGGAACAAAAAGGCTCTAACAATTCCACTCACTGTTTTGAAGGCAGTTTTCAAACACATCTCTGCTTGTAGGAAGGATGAGACCTGTTAGCAATTGTTTCAGCTGAGGTTTTGTGTGAGCTTAAATCAGGAAGTGTGAAGAAAATTTGAGTTAGTGTAGGTAAACGCATTTTTTGGCTTCTAAGAGGGAAACTGTGGTTTAGTAGCACAGGACTGATTTATTAATTTCAGAACTTTTGACAAAAAAACCCCTTTGCATTCGACTACTTTCTTGTTGTGGTTGGAGGATCCAATATAAATGCCACTATTCTTCATTCTTCTCTTCCACCCCTTCTCCTCCTCCAAACAATAGAGGAATTTTAGGACAGTAGTGTGGAATATTAAATATTCTTTAAATGGGTTTAGGGTTTTCTCTCTGTATGGAAAGCCATTTTAAAGTAAGCTAAATAAGCACAGCTGCAAGCTGAGCTACTCTCTTTTGCACTCCAGTGAAGGCTTTGTACCAGCTCTTGGTGTGAATATTAGCTTGTGCTGAGTGCCTTTGTACAGCAAAATTTATTGCATTGGCAGAGTTTAGAAATATGAAGGCATTGCTAACTTTGGACAATGCTTGCCCAGTGTAGACAGACTGTTAAATGAAATACATCTTGGAAGCTACCATATTTTCCTGTGCAAATGGTGTGGATGGGCTGCTGAAGAGAGAATTCATCATATACAGTTCATATTTAGAGCTTTTTAAAAGAAGGATGAAAACTGATTTACTTGCCTTAAAAGCCTATTGATAATGCCAAGAATTTAGCAATTTTTTTCACTTGTAACATTTAATAGAAAAAAAGTTCCTGTAGTTACTTTTGTGAGACTAACAATTAAAATCATCAGTACAATTGAGACTAAAATTTTGGGGGAAAAAGTACATGAAAAATAACATAAAAATGAACATGATAATTATTGCTATTCTGCAGTTGTAGGATCACAAAAATGCATCCAGTATAATGAATACTATTTTTATATGTATCTATAAACCAGGAAATTAATTTCCTATAAAGTTTCTATTAAAATGATTTGGAAGATTAGATCTTGGTTTAAATAAAGTTTTTCAGTTCACACACATGTGTTTGGACCTGCATATAGATTTTTCAAAAGTTTCAAATATTCATTTTCATTTTATCTGCACCCATCCAGACTGTAAACTGTCTTGGTCCCTGTCAGTCAATGCCCAGGAACTTGGGTTCTCTGGGAGTTTAGATCAGCTTCTTCAGTTTCATTAGTGAGCTTCTCCTTGATTCCTGCCTGAATGGTGCTCTAAGAAAAAACTCATTTGGACATTACTAGGTGCCTCTGCTTCTCAGCTCTTATACTGAAACTCTTAATATGTTTGCTTATCTCCCAGTCATGGTAAGGCTTAATCATATTTGTAAGACACTTCGAAGCACTTGGATACAAAGCAGTGCAGTGGTTATCGGTATAAAATCAGCAGTTCTCCATGGTTATTGCATTGTGCTATCTTGGAGACTGCTGTATTACCTTGTTTCTAAATTAGGAAATGACTATGGTGTTTCAGAGGTTGTGGTTTTGGAACTGTCGATAAATCCTGATAAGGAGTATATATAAGAATCCAAAATCTCTGGACCAGATTTTTGAGTGTTCTGTGTTCTGTTTTGCCTTGATGACTATGGGCAAGTTTTTAAAAATTTTACCCTTACAATATTATTTTTATGCTGATGAAAAAAAACTCAACCTTTTTCCTGAAGTCTAAAAAATTAACATGAAAACTCGGTCACTTTGGTAGATCTAGAAAAGAGATGAAGTTGTGTCTCATATAAAATAATAAAATCTTTAGTTTTTGGAACTTCGGTCCAGTTTTATAAATGTAGTTCTGTGTCCTCAATGAAGTCTAAAATCTCATAAGTACGTTGTCAGCTGAGGGGAACTGGGGAGAAAAAAGGCTTGTCTTGTGCCCAAAAATGATTTTGTGTTTCTGAATAAAGCACTGATGTGTCATTCTGGGACAACAAAGTCCAGACACTTTATTGCCCAGATAGAGAGGAAGAATGATCCCACAATGGCTGGTATAGTCTAACAGTTGGCAGTAGTGCCACATCTGGCACTGATGAGAGTTTTGGTTTGGCTTAATCACAGTGAGCTACACTGCTTTTTAAAATAATTTTGGCAGCCAGTACCAGAAACATACACTCTGTTGGTATAATCTCTAATTGAGCATGATTTAGAACAGAAACAGAAAGTGCATTTGAACCAGGACAATGCATTTGGGCACTCCTTATCTAGTGGTGTTGGAATGGATCCTTGTCTTTGGTAGTGAAGGATGCTGTAT
>VZRX01011375.1:48383-58635 GCA_013398075.1 Notiomystis cincta | reverse complement strand
TGAGGTGGGTGCTGTGATGGGATAAGGTGGATGTTGTGATGGGATGAGGTGGGTGCTGTGATGGGATAAGGTGGATGTTGTGATGGGATGAGGTGGGTGCTGTGATGGAGTGAGGTGGGTGCTGTGATGGGATGAGGTGGGTGCTGTGATGGGATGAGGTGGGTGCTGTGATGGGATGAGGTGGAGCTGCTGGGAGCAGAGGGATTTGTCTGTGGCTCACACCGCCGGAGATTTGCCTCTCCCACCATCTCCTCCACAGAGCTGCCACCCTGTCATTCCCAGCCCTTCTCCTCCCCGGGGGCTCTGAGGCCCTTTCGTAGCCGTGGCTGCACATCTCGGGTTATCTCAGGACACAGGGTGCAGGGAGCGGCAGGTTTGATGACAGCAGGGACATGCATGGAAAAGCTGTGGTGCAAACAGTTGGAAACTGATAACTAGCAGTGATGCCTTTGCCAGGAGGGGAAAAAAATGACTGTAAATTTGCTTTGTTTTGATATTCAAATACTCCTTTCCGTGTATGTGCTAATGGGTACGCTGGTGTTGTGGCATTATTAGAACAAAATATTCAGATGATTCCTAACAGAATTTGTGTTTCACACGCTACATGGAAATGTTGGCTTGGAAACAGGAGTAGTGTTAGGAGAGTGTTTCTCCCAGGGGGTAATAACTGGCCCAAGTTACTCTGCAGGGTTGGGGTTTGGCGTGTGAGATCCAAGGATATCCCAGGAGTCCCTGATAAACAAAATTCCCCTCCCCAGTATGAAAGGAGCACCCTAAATACAGACCATGAGGAGCCTCCAGCCCCTCCTACCCTTGATCCTTCTTCCTCATGTACTTGCCAGCTTTGTGGGATGTGAAAGGCTGTTTTGAAAGGACAGCTCTGCTTCTGCTCTGTAATGGCACAGCTGGACCTGGCTCAGCATTCCCCCAAGATCTCCTCTGGCTCCGTCGGCTCCATGCCTGGATTCCTCAGCTGAGGCCAGGCTGAGGCTCTTAGTTCTTTGTTCCCACCGAAATGAGCAGCAAATCAATGCAGGCCTAATAAAAGATGATTGGGAATTGCTAATAGGAGTGTGGGAGGGCAGCCCTGCCTCCCAGAGCCAAGAGAAGTATGGATTTTCTTGTGCCAGGGACTGTAAATGCTTCTGAATTCCCCAGGGAGGCCTGGATGCTCACCCTCTCCCTTTACCCTCATCATTCTCCTGCAGCCTTGAAAAGGAACCTGGCAAAGGCAATTAGCTGGGTTAATTAGCTGGAGGTGGCAGGGAGGGCTCAGCCTGGGTGGGATGGAGCGAGCTGGGACAGAGTGTGTGGTGGGGGCAAGGAGCCCCTCGGCCACGGGCAGGGTTAGATGGGATATTAGGAAGAAATTCCTACCTCTGGGTGTGGTGAGGCCTTTGTACAGGTTTCCCAGAGAAGCTGTGGCTGCCCCATCCCCTGGAAGTGTCCAAGGCCATGTTGGACAGGGCTTGGAGCGAGCTGGGATAGTGGGAGATGTTCCTGGTGGGAGCACCTTCTAACCCAACCCAAACCATTCTGGGGTTCTATGATAAGATCATTTGCCCTGCCTCGGTCAGAGCTTGGTCCCCATCCCACAGTGCCTGTGCAGAGGCAGGAAGGGGGAAATGAGGCCAGGGAGTGGGAGCACAGCTGGAAAGCTTCTCACTGCCTTGGTGTTGGGCTTCAATTCCAGCTCCTGGTAGCTGCTCTGTCCAGCTTGCCTTATTTATGGACTCACATCTCCCCCACTCTTCTCCCTCCAGCAGCCACAGTCCCAGCACCCCACAGGCTCCTCATCACCGATAGATCAGCACCAATAAACTCCCTGCTCTGCTCTGCTCTGCTCTGCTCAGCCAAACCCCTCCTGCCCTTCATGTTGGTGCTGCTGGGGGATGATGTATGAAATCCAAGTCGGTTTGATTCATACGAGTTGTGTTCACCTTGCAGAACAGGCTGTCACCAAAAATAATAAACCTCCTTGTTTTAATGCCTGGAGAGGCTGTTGGACGAGCAGCAGGACAGGTTTAGATCCTCTTCCAAGGAAAAGGACGCTTTTGAGAAAGACGGATTGCGAGCCACGGGATGGCTGCACAAACGGTAAATAATAATTAGAGCCGTGTCTGGAGGCTGCGTGGGGAGCAGGGACCTGTCAGGCTTCCTGTGGCACTGCTGCTCCAGACAGGACAGTCCCTGACCCATGGCCTGGAAGGTCTGAATGATGTTGCCAAGAGCAGGGGGTTGGCAGCGAGGGCTGAAGTGACCTGTCCCTTGTCACCCAGGACCGAGGTGGCACAGCCCTGGGCGCAGCAGCTGCTGGTTCATGCAGGGATGGGGACCAGGGTGGCTGCAGTTTATCATCCCTTGCATCCACGGGCCTTTACCAGGAGAGTCAAAGCCCTGCTGGGCAACACTTTACCCCCTGATTTATATAGTTCATCCCTTGAATTTTTCTCATGCCACAGCACAGCCCTTCCCTGAGCTCACCAGCTTCCAGGAGGTATTTTCTTTGGAATAAATGCACCAGCACAGTACCCAGTGAGGTTGTATCCTCATCTCTCTCCTTTTTGGGCAGCAGCTCAGATTATGATGCCCATCTTTGCTTGGTATCAGACCCACCTGGTGCCCCCAGCACAGCCTTTTGGTCCCTTTGGATGCTCTGCAGTCTCCTGCCTTGGGATGTGATGCCCAAAGCCCCATCCTCCTCCATGTCCTGGAGCAGCCCACACATGCACACAGCACTGAGGCAAAAAAGTATTAATGGGGGAAAAGTTAACCACGTTTATTGAACTGCGAAAAAGGTTGTTTTTATATCTCTTTATTGGAATATAAAGACAGCTTTTATAACCTTTTAAAGGGGCATAAAAGCAGCTTGGAGACCAGAAACCTCGCTCTAGTGGAAGGCAGGGAAAGGGAAGGGAGGAGAGCAAACATCTGCCACATTCTGAGGTCAGGAGTAGCCGGGGGGGCTGGCTGGGGCTGCTGGGACCCCAGGTCTGAGGTGGTTGTGGTGTCACCCTGGCCCTGGCCCTGGGCTGGGACAGTGCTCGAGCCCTCCACAAGTGCAGAGCCCTCCCGGGAGGGGGAGGTGTTGGACTTACTGAACTCACCTCTTTCCTTTCATCTTTCTCCCCAGTCTTCTGTGAATAAACACTGCTTTGGCTCCTGAAATGAGGGAGGAGAGAATCTGTAAAGGCCTGACCCTGAGGCTGGAGGGAAAATTTGCTCTGTGGCTGCTGCAGCCTCTCTGGTGGCACTGTGGGGCTTGTGGGTGGACCAGCTCCCAGCTGCTGTGGCCCAGAAAGTATTGGTTATTTTGGGATACAGGGCTGGCACACTCATGGGTGGGATATCCTCTGTCCCCCTGATGCCTGCAGCATTTTGGGACAAGCACAGGGGTGTGCTGCAATCCCTCTCCTCCACAGCACAGGGTTCTCTGCCTCCTTGCCCATGCAAAGCAGCAGTCCAGCTGCTGGTTGGGATGTGCTCGAGAGCAGCATCTTCAGATGCAGGAGGAGCTCCTTCCACGTCTCCCAGAGCTCCTGGACAGCATTCCAAAAGCATTTGGCATGGCAGGTGGTTAGAGCCCAGCCACCTCCTGCTGGCCCTCTCCTCCCAGGATGGAGCAGGATTTCCTCCATCCAGAGGGGGAGATGTGCCTTTTTCTGTCCCTCATTCCCTCAGCAGTGGCTCTGAGGCGACATTAAGAGAGGAGAGTGACCTTTCCACTGGCCTCCAGCTCCGGGGAGGGGAGAGCTGAGCCCTGGCTGTGGATAGGTCACGGGGCTCCCTTGGCTCCACCATCTCCCAAATAAGAATCTTCCCAAGATAATGTTGTAGGGCTGGAAAGAGGACGGGAGCAGGAGCAGCTGCTTCTAATTTCACTTCATGGGGAGGGAGGCGATGCTGAGAGCACCCCGCATTCTCGGCACATATTTTTCATCATTATAGGCAGAAATGCCAGAGCTCTGACAGATATTAATGCAGTTCACACCGGGAGAAAATCTTCTTTCCATCAGGCTCCATGTGCAGCAAGAGGGCAGTGCCATTTGCAGCCCTAGGGAGGACGTGTTTGAAAGGTGATGTGTTTTTTACCCGGGAAGTTTTATTCCAAGACAAAGTTCTGCTGGGAGAAAGGGCACCTGAACCCATCCCACTGGGGCCATGGGGTCACTCCTCACCTGGGTGAAGGTGCATTTGCAGCAGTGCTGGGAATTAATCTGGGTTTTGGTGTAACTCAGATTCCCCCCTGCTGGCTCTGTCATGGCTGTGTGTCACCACGGGGCTGTCATTGTTCCATGGAGCAGTTTTGGTGCCCTGGGGTCCCATCCAACCCTGACCCACAATGATTCTGTGAGGTTTTCACACTTATCCCACAGAGAACTGCACCTCCTCGCACCCCTCAGCCTCCTTTTATTTGCTTATCCCACTAAATATTCATCAGTAACATTTAAGACAAAGGAAAGAGATAATTACAAGGGGAGAGTTTTTTTGCAGTATTAAAGGTTAACAGAATTCTTGGCATTTGTGCCTTGTCGATCTCCATGTAATTATGCTCATTTCCCAGAATTCAGAGGCGACTGTGCCTGTTAACGCTCAAGGATGGTACCCCGGGAATTAAATTTATGAGATCATTTCTCAAAATCTTCAGATTCAAACCAAGCATCTTGCTTAATGGCATGACTATTATTAATATTATTCTTGGATGCAGAGAGCTGTGAGGGTCAGAGGACCAGTGGCAAAACTCAAATTGATACAGGCAGACAGCAGCGAGCCCGGAGTTTTTTTCCCAAGGAATATACTCGAGCAATTTGGCAACTCCAGGGAAGCAGGCTGGCCAAAGATGTGTGCTGCAAAAGTGCTGATTTGAGGTGAAAATGGGAAAATGACCATTTTTGGCAGTGGCTGGGGGGGGAGTCAGAAAGCAAAGTTTGGTTTGGAGGTGACTGATCCCAGTCTGGAGGCAGGTGCAGGCAATAGGGAAATCAGTGGCTCCAGGAGAGGCTGGTTCCAAGGATGCAGAACACCTGGCAGTGGGCTGGGCTTTCACCCAGCACAGCTGAGCACACTCAGTGCTTTTAAAAGAGGGAATTTAGGGGCTCTGCTCTTGGTATTTGCTTTCTGTTTGTTGCACACGGTCATCTAAGCTGAGGTGTGTGCTCCTTGCCCCGTGTCTGCTTCCCCTGGGCTTGTAGGAACTGACCAATTTTCTGTTGGGAAAGGGGTTGGGGGGGGAAACTGAGGTGGAGAACCAGGCAGCCTTTTGCTGCTCCCTGCAGCTGAGGATGTGTGTGATATCCAGATGGGCTGGGGAAGGCTTGGCTCAGTGTATTTGCCTTGGGACCATCCCAGGAGAAGGCACAGCAATGCTTGGAGCTGCTTTTTCAAACAGTTACCCAGCCCAGAGCCCCCAGATTGTGGGCAGAGCCTCAGAGGGGGTAGAACCTTGTGTTTTCACATTTAAGGGAGCTGTAGTGGAACTCCCAAATATCCATGGTGAGACCTGAGGGGTGTCTGGCTTTGCTTCTCAGTTTATTCAGCTTTTTACCCCTTTTCACTGATGGCAGGGATTGAGTTGTAGAGCTCTGGGTTAATGTCACACACTTATCAAATGCCATTAGTTGGATAATGGCATGGCTTTGTCCCACATCATCACTGTCCCTGGCACCTGAGCCATGCTTCTGAAATGCTGTTGGAGGTGCAGAGTCTGTATCAAGGAAGTTTTTTGGGGTGTTCATACAGCAACATGTCCTCACAAGGAAGCCACGAGAAACAGATTAATGTAAAATCAATATTGATTTGTACCAAGGATCAATCCCAGTTCATAATTCTCACTGTGCCAGCTTGGTAGCTCTTTGTTCAGTTTTTAACTCTGTGCAAAGATGTTTAATACAGAGTCTGGACCTGCAGAGGTATCACTTCATGAATGTGTGTCCCTGGCTGGGCTGCTGTGAAAGGCCCAAATGCCGAGGGCTGTGGGAGGAAGGACTGATCCAAAGGGAAAAGTAAGGCCCCGAGGGCTGCTCTGCATCCTCCTATTTTATGTCCCAGCTGCAGCACTGCCTGGCCCCTCTGGAAAGCACAAAGACTCCTAGGATGGTTTGGGTTGGAAGGGACCTTAAAATTCATCTCATTCCACACCCTGCCGTGGGCAGGGACACCTTCCACCAGCACAGGCTGCTCCAAGCCCCGTCCAGCCTGGCTTTGAACACTGCCAGGGGTGAGATGATGAGCATCCTCAAGGATGCTGCTGTGTGTTCGGGCTGGCAGTGCTGTGTTTTGGCTTTCCTTTTCCTCCGGGGGCACATTCCTGGTTACCTCGTGACATGGTGCAGGGAGATCAATCCCGTGCTGGGTTTGCAGCACCGGTTTGGGGCAGATTTGCAGCCTTTTCCAGGGCAGCTGCTCCTCCAGCCCCTTGGCTGAGGCTTTGCAGCTCAGCCAGGGGTGCCCTGGAAGGAGTTAATTCGTGCTTGAAAATTCCAAAGTCCCTGAGCACGATGAGAGCAAGCGACAAACCCGAGCCCAGCAGTTTTTTAAAGGGCAAACAAAATGTTCCTTTTTTTACTGCGAGGCGCTTGGTGCAAAGTGCAGGCAGAGCAGGGCAGCGTGGCTTAAGGGGAAGGCTCCCAAAAGCACATTTTATTTAAATTTAATAGGATGGTTACTGTAAGTTTATCTAAACTGCAGTTAAATATTAACAGCATCTCTAGCAGGGATTAATGGGGTCTCCTGCGTTGTTTTTAAACACCGTGAGGAGTGTGCTGGGAGTCCCTGCCTGCAGTGCGAGGCATCGAGGGCTGAGCGCCCACGAGGATGCTGCTTGCATTCCAAAATCTGCCCTAGAAACAGCCCTGAACAGGCGGTTTCTCCAGCTCGGAGCGGGAATGCCTTTGGGGCGAAAAGGGCTCAGAACGGCTCCGGCCAAGTAAGGCTCCCAATCATTGTTCTTTAATTGGGGCCGCCGTTAACGAGGGGATAAATGAGGCGGGGAGCGGAGCTGGAGCCCGCGTCCTTTGTGGCTTCGGTGAATGGCTGTAGACACGGAGAGCTCAGCAGTTCTGCAGGAAAAGCTCCCCCGGACTCGTGTGTCATTCACCTGACTGATGCCAAGGAAATTAAGCACTTTTTGTGCAACTCTGAGCTTATTGGAGAATAATGTGGTATGCGATAGCACGGCTGGCGTTATAAAATCGTGTTTTCATTTGGAAGGAACGAGAATGTCTCGAGCATAAATTATGTTTCTGATCATATTTGGCTATTTCAGATTAAAAATAAATTTCCACTTTGGGGCTATAGATTGCCATCTATCAACTCCCTGAAAAGGGAAAAAGGAATTAAAAGGAGAATCTGGCTGTACGAATTGGCTTGCTATGACCTACTTATTGGAAGTAGTTTTTTGTTCTCCAGGAATGAAATCCATTGGTGTGGGGAGGTGTAGGATTGTGTGGATTCAGGTTTGCGGGCAGGTCTGTAGGATGGGAGGATCTTTAACTTGGCCGTGCAAGCAGCTACAGTAAAATAGAGGATAGAGTGGTGCTGGGTACTTCGGAGGAAGCAGGTAAAAAATGCAGCAATGTTGTTGTTTCCCTAGATAGAGGAACTTGAACTGCAAATTTGCATCTGATTGTCGGCCTTTGGGACCACTCAGATCTGCAGATTAGCTGCTTGAGGCTTGATTTTGCATGAAAAGCCCGAGATTGGGGCAGTGTTTGCTGGGAGGGTCCTTGCAGCAATCCAAATGCCATCGTTCTTCCCTGAGAACGTTTTTGGGACTGATTTGTTCCCTGCCTCCTCCTCTCCAGCTATCCACAGAGATGCTCCTTTGGGAAGCAAACCCACAGGGTCTTGCTCCTTCTAACCCCTTCTCTATCCGGGCTTTCAGCATCCTCCCCTCCAGCTGCCATCTCCCATGGGGAAAATCCTTCTCCTGCCTCCATCCTTGTCGCTGCATCCCTTCCCACCCAGTCCAGCCCTCGCTGCTGCTGCTGCCCTGTTTGTGGTCTCTGCCAGGAGAGGGGGGCCTTTAGCCTTGCTGGAAAGGAGAGGAGCGAGATGGATACGGAGATAAAGATACACCTCGAGTGTGCTGTGCTTGGCTCACTCTGTTTGTCTCCTGCCTGTTGCTCGCAATGAGAGGGGAAAAAAAAATAAAAAGACTTTTACCTAAGTAGGAAGAAAGGGAAGAAACTGAAAGCGAGAGGCTGTTTGGTGCTCAGATGGGCTCAGCCCGTGTGCAGCAAACTCTGCTGCTGCTGTGGTCAAAACCCAATGAAGGAAAAAAGATTCTCTCATCCCCAGAGGAGGCTACAAAGCTCTCTTTCTCTCGCTGCTGAACCTTCACAGCTGGACTCAGTTGCTGGCTCCTCTGCTGCTGGAGCAACTGAATTATTTAAAGGAACCTTGATTTGGTTTTCTCTTTGCTGTTTTCCCGCGTTGTGTTTATTGTCTATAGATATTTTTATAGTCCGAAGCAATTACAGCTGTCAGAAAAGAGACGAGCTGTGACAGGCTGATTTATATGTACATTGTATGTATGCAAGAGAGGGAGGGAGACCAGGGATTCTGCCGGGCTTTAGTATGCAGGAGCATATTGGATGTAAATTCCTTGGGATTTTCAAACAATGCTGCTGATGATCTCCTAACAGTGGGCCAAATGCAGCCCTGGCAAGGGCTGGAACAGCTCTGCAGGTCCCATTCTGCCCCAGCCTCGCACGCTTTCAGTGCAGGGAGGTGATTTTTTTTCTCGTAATTTAAGATGCTCCTGGCGATCCGGGGCTGAATTCTGTGTTAAAAGGTTAACTGGCTGTGGTTATTGGAATCCCTCTGGTTTTGCTGACACAGGAGTTGGTCTCTGCCCGTTCAAAGGAGCGGCCCCACAAAGAACAGGCTCTTGTGTGATGGACCTGCAGGTATCCCAGCGGGTCCCCATCCTGCCGGGGGTGCTGCGTGCCGCAGCAATCAGCGGGATTGGTGTATTTTATTCTTTGCTGTCTTGTACACCCCGGTGCAATGACACAGCCCCGGGCAGAGCCTTTTCCTCTGCCTCTGCCGGTGTGTCCTTATGCAGTGAGGTTTCAGAGACCCCTCCCATGTAATTTGTGGCCCCAAAGGATCTGCTGAATGCATTTTCCCCCTCCCCTGCCAGTTCTGACAGCCGAGTTCACTGCAGGGATTAAAGTCCTTGTGCCAAGAGCTGGGGAAAGCTGCCGTTTCCTCTGGGAAAACATAGGACTCGAGGCAGCACGTCCCACCAGCGCTAAATTCAAGGAACAGAGAACCTTCAGACAAGGAAAAAGTAGAGAGACTTGCAGAGCAATCCCCTTCTCGTATGACCAGTCAGCATGCACAATAATAATAAAGCTTTATTTGATGGAGTGTTTCCTCTGCCCGGCACAGCTCATAATGTTTTAGAGATTAAATAGCACAGTTAGTGAATTAAGCAGTAGTTTACAGGGGATTCGGAGACTCCAGGGATTAGTAACGGGCTATGGATCCTTTCACATCTAGGTCACCAGTTTGAATCCAGCTCAGGTTGCCAGCAGCGAACTCAAAAACAACCAAAAAACCACCCCACGTTGGTGCTGTGTAAAAGCTGCCGAGCACGCGGTGGGGGGATGGAGGGAGAATTTTTGGTTAAGACAAAGCAGGGAAGTCATTGGGCACAGCAAGGGGGGAGACTTGGTGTTCCCTAAGGCTGGGCTGCTGCAGCTGGGGGATTTTAGGGCTGCAGCACCCCGAAAGCTGTGATCTGACTGCTGCCTCCAGGACTCTGCTCTGAGGATGCTCCCCAGCACCTTTTTACCAGCATGGAACTGTGCCTGGAAATATTAATGTGTTTAGCCACTAGCGGAGGGAAGGAGGAATTACTCGGCATAAGCAAATGTGATATTTGTTAAATTATGAGCTGATAAAAAGTACACGGGGACCGTGCTTGCGGCTGGGGAGGAATTTGCCACTTAAGCTCCTGCTGTGTCTGTGAGGTGCAGGGGACTAGGAGGACACGCTCCTGCCTCTCCTCATCATCACCTGGCTGGGGGGGAAGGGGGGAATGTTACCTGTGCCTCAGTTTCCCCTCCTGCACCGTGACTTTGCCGCCTGGGATGGGGAAGGTGCAGAGGTAGAGGAGGGGCAAAGGGGAGCGTAGTGCGGTGCTGGCTGCGGGACGCAGGTAAGCGCGGGGGACAGAGGAGAAAGGAAGGGGGGGTCTTGCCATCCCCCCGAAGAGCGCGGCGCGGCGGGGGTTAATGTGCGT
>VZRX01011375.1:34528-48376 GCA_013398075.1 Notiomystis cincta | reverse complement strand
CTCCTCCTCTTCCTCCTCCTCCCCCCGGCCCTCCCGTCCTCCTCCCTCGCCCGAGGACAGCGGGACTCCCTCCGATGCCGCTCGGCAGGCTCAGCGCTCGCAGCCAGCCTTGCCGGGGGCTCTCCTGATCTCCGTGGAGCTCCGCAGCGCTCGCCCCGGTGGTTTTGCTCCCCCCCATCCCTCCTCTCCACCCACCCCTTCCCCCTTTTCGCCTTGTCGGGTGTGTTTTTTGCCTGTTGGAAAAGTCCCCGCTGCCCAGGATGGGGGTCGGTGGGTGCTTGGCCCTGCCCTGGAGGTGCCTGGTCGTCCTCTGTCTCAGGCTGCTCTTCCTTGTGCCCGCAGGAGTGCCCGTGCGCAGCGGAGATGCCACCTTCCCCAAAGCCATGGACAACGTGACAGTGCGGCAAGGGGAGAGCGCCACGCTCAGGTAGGAGCAGCTGGACGTGGGGTCTCGGGGGGCTGGGGGGGTCCTGCTTGTGTGGTGACTTTGGGGGACGTGACTCAGTTTCCCCGCGGGGGATGCGCAGTGTCGGTTGGCGGTACAGGATGGTACCGGGCAGTGAGCTGAGAGGTTGGAGTGCCAGGGGACTGAGCTTGGGCTCAGCTCCCCCGTTGTCTCTGGGAAAGTTACTGAGGGGTGAAAAATAAGGGAATGTGATTCCCGTTTGGCGCCCTGCCCCACAGCAGTACGAGGCAGGGGCTCAGTTGCTGCTGTCGGTACCGTGGCTCGGCACTTCGGCTGCGTTCGGTGCAGATAAATCCTGCTCTGCTCCCGGAGTGCAGTGCCCGGGGTGTCTTCATCCATGTCAGACCACCACAGTCCGGGGAAGGTGGGAGTTGTTGACCCCCTGGTGTGGCTTTGTGCCTTTTTATCGTGTCCAGACCTGATGGAATAGGGAAGTGCAGGACGGGGCTGGCTCCGGGCAGGTGGATGCTCTGCTCCCCCAAAATCCCCGTGCTCCAGAGGCCGGGGGTTGCTGCTCCCTGCCAGCGTTCGCTCCCTGGGAGGGGAGGGATGGGGGCTGGGCGTTGCACCAGGGTCCTGTCTCCTGCAGCAGCGATCCCGGGGTTCAGGGGCTGCCGAGGAATCCGTCATTTTGCTCAGCATAACTTCTGGGACATCTTATACCCAGACACTGGTCCCTGTCCTCACAGCAGATGGGCGCAGTCATCCCACAGGATGTTTGATAGGGACATTAAAAATCAAAAGCCAGGTTTTAATTGCAGCGCTGGGAAGCGGCAACTCTGGCGTGCTGGGGAGTGACTTTCCTCCTCCGGAGCATTGCATAGGTGACACCAACATCTGCGGGGCCAGCTGGGTGTGTGCGGTGACACCGCACTCCTGCTTTACGCCAGCCAGCGGAGCGGGGCCGAGCCAGGGCAGAAAAAAGCCCCGGGAGGAATTTCAGCAGGAATTTTCCTGCAACTCGGTTGTTTGCAGGCAAACCTTGTGTCCCCCTACAGCCCTTGAGTGCTCCTGGGAGGGTGGGAGCTGTGCCGTGGCCATTGCTCTGGATTTGTCTGGCACGACTGGGCAAAGAGGCTGGAAAACGGGTGGCAGAGGGTGGAGGACAGAGAGTCTTGTTTAGGAATTTGCCTCGCTGGGCTTGGCTTAAAAAAGTAGTGGCTTCTTTTCTTTCCTGAATCGCTGTGTTCTCCCAAGTACCTGAAACCCTACAGATCCTGCTATCAAAGAGGGAGGGGTTTGGGTTACTGGGGGTCTGGGCAGTGGAACACACGGAGGGTGGCAGCAGCTGGGTGGGTGCTCTGCAAACTTATGGACAGAGGCTCTGGTGAGGGCCTGCACAGGGTTTCAGGCACAGATCGGGATCTCGATCCACACCACGGGTCGAGGTGCTCTGCCCTGGCACTGGGTGGTCGCTGGTGTTGGAGGAGAACAAAGGGAAGCTTGGGTGAGTCAGCAGGAGGGGTTCTTTCCTTCTGTTGGGGAGGAAGTGACAAATCCTCCCCCTGGGAGGTGGCTCTGGGGAGGGGTGGAGGGAGGACAGCACTGTGTCATCATCCCAGAGCTGCCACAGGCACATCCCAGTAGGGCTGGGAGCTGATCTGGTGGCAAGGGATGCCCATGTCCCTTGGCAGGTGCCTCCTCAGCACAGGTGTGCCCCAGGAGAGGGGCCCATGGGCTTTGGGAGACGCAGCCTGTGCGGGTGCCTTTCCCAGTGTGCAAACGACATTCCCGCTGTCCTGCCCCTGGAGCAGGGGTTGCTCTTGGAAATGAGGGTTTGCTGTGCTTTGGTGACAGAGAGGTGCAGGAGTGTGTTTTCTGCCTGGGCATTCCGAGGTGTGTTCCTGCTGGTTGAGGTGGGAGCGGTTGGCCCAGCAGGCAGCGGGACACGGCTGCATCCCCCGGTCAGTCCCCGCCGTGCTGCGCCGTGGCAGGGGCCAGGAGGAGCAGAGCATGTGAAAACCAGAGGAAATCAAGGAAGCATGAATCTTCCTGCCTGCTCCCCTCCCAGCCCGGCGTGCCCATCGATCTGTTGTGGAGGAGTTAACTTGTGCAGAATAGCAATGCTGCTACAAAGGCTCTGGCAGACCCCAGTGATGCTCCCGGCCACCTCCTGCCCAGCTCTGCATGGGTGGCAGTCAGGGAAGGAAAAAAAAAATCAGGTCTAATCCAATCCCACTCATTTCCATGCAAGGTGGGAGGATGGGGAGCTGCAGCCAAGGATTTGGAAGGAGAGATGTTTCTAGAGGTCCCTTCTTGGTGTTTCACCGATGCCAAAAGGGAAGAGCCAGCTGAAAACTCAGGAGCAGAAGTTGTTGTTTCTCTGGAGCACATGGATAGTCCTTTCCCCTTGGGAGGGGCTTTGGCTGTTGGAAATAGGTTATTTTGTCAGGATGGTGGGTGCTGAGGAGCCTGAGCAGCAGTGCCCTGCCAAGAGGCTCTTTTCAGCTCTGTCCCTCCAAGCAGAGTGAATTCAGTGCCAGAAAAAAAGCTGGATTGAAGGCTGCAAGAAGACCTCTCTGTTGTAAAGGATTTGCTCCATGAAATCCACTGTAGGGAATCAGTTTAGGACTAGAGACACTGGAGATGTTCAAATATTTCCTTCTGTCTCATGATGTTTCTGCTGGAGGGTACAGACATATCTTGGGTACCAGCACTTCAGATCACTGTATTAAATCTGAATCAAGCTTTAGATGTTGGGTTAGAGCTGATACCTGGGATAGGAGGAGTAGGATTTACTCCTGGATGCAGCAAACCCTGTGGGAATAGGGAAAGGTTGGTTGTGTCCAACAGTTCAGTGTCTGTACAGTTGGCTGTGCTGGTCCTGCCTTTGGGGTTACACGAGGAATTGTGTGCAAGTGAAGGTCAGAGCTTTGTGTCCTTCCTTGCATCCCCAAGCCCTGATTGTGAGGATGAGGCAGATCTTCATCCCCTCCCACCACGTCCAGACAGCTCTGCCCTCACAGTAGCGAGCGGTTCACGCTGGAGAGGACCCATCCCAAACTTCCATGCAGTGCTTGAACTGAGTCCAGGCATTGCTGAGACCTTTGGAGCAGCTCTCTCGGCACCAAAACAAATGGCTTGATTATGATTTCACTTTAATTGGCATCAGTCAGCGCTTTCCACGGCGAGGCTCTGACGTTCCCATCAGCAGCACAGGCGCCTGCATGGTGTCCCCCCGAATCCGCCTGTGCTCCTCTCTCCATCTCCTCTGGTTTCCTTGGCAGGGTGATGCAATGCCTTCATTTGTTCCTCTCTTTGATTCCAACCCTAAAAGTCAAATCTGAGTTAAACATGAGGCAAAGCTTTTTTTAACCCTGATATTTCCCGTGGTTTCCACTCAGGCTTTGAAAAGGGCTGTGAGCTTTGCCACTGAGCTCTGTTGTTCTTTACCTAAGCCTGTTTTGCAAATTTATTTGGCCCCTGTTGTGCTCTTGAAATAATTTTGGAGAAATGATGACTTGGCTGTGAAACAAAACAAAATCAAGCGTGTTTGTTTGAAGGGTGCAAACAGAAAGTGCTTGTTTGCTAAGCAGAAAAGACTATTTTTTAGAGATGGGTCTGTTTTCTGTGACTCTTTGCTGCCCCATCTTTTCGCCTTTATTCACAGGAATTTGCCTTGCTGTGTTTTTATTGTGTAATAGAAAAATAAGAATAGTCTCCAATGAGTAAATGTGGTGTGTTCCAGCACCCAGGTCCTGGGGGAGCCTCCGTGTCTCCCCCAGTGCTGCTCCTGCCAGCGTTTGAGGGGGATCCTTGCTGAGGTTTTGGGCAGCTGCCTTTGTGGTTTGCAGTCAATGAGTGCAGAAATCCCGCGGGGGGAGGAGGGAAGGGGAAACCATTCCAGGCTGTCTGTGCCTGGGAAAGCTGTGCCTGTAGCCTCAGCTGAGTCACGGGGGCTTCACGGGGTCTCAGAGAGCAGGGCCCTGCACGGGCTGGGCTGCTGGTGTGAGTAACAAAAGCCAGACAGGGCAGAGGATGATGATGAAAGGGGCCAGCCCTGATTGCTAAACCTCCCTTGGTGGCTGCCCAGCTCCGTGTCCATTTTGCTCCAGGCTCCCACTCCCACTCTGAGCTGCAATAACCCCGCTGAGGGAGTGTTGCTTGTCCACCCTGTCCCACCAGCTGAGAACACTCCAAGCTGGGTATTCCCATCTCCTGCCCTGCCCAGCCAACTCCCCCTTTCCCTGCACAACTACCACATTCCTGAGTTCCAGATCAGTGCTCATCTGCCTCTCCAGGGCTCAGGGCTGTGGAAAAGTCATCCCATTCCGATGGTCTCCAAGCCCAGTACCTGATAGCTTTCATCCTGCTGCAGTTATTGATTTCAGAGACTCCTGATTTCTTGCCTGCCCACTTCCCAACTCCCTGCCTACTTCTCAAGCCCAGAGTGGGGGGATATAGCTGGGGCTTGCAGGCTGCAGAGGCCAAGGTGTAACACCTTTGTTTTTCTCAGTTCCTGAGCAGTAAAGGAATTCTGAGCCCCTGGGATGGGCTGGGGGAGCAGCTTCCAACAGTCCTGTGGGGATGGGGTGAGGATGGAGCTAAGCTGCCCATTCCTGTCTCAACAACGCAAGTTTAATCCTCCAACTCTCCAGTATCCAACACCTTTGCCCTTCTCCTTCAAACCTCTCTCCTTTTCATCCTAAGGTTTAGGGAATACATTCAGGGCTGTGGTGACCCCTCCTGTATTTAGGTCAGTGTGTTCTCCTGCATCCTTCGTAGTGCCACTTCACCCCTGCCTCTCTCCTCTTCCTGCTGTTGCTGGGTCCTCCTTTCTGGTCGAGGTTTTGTCCTCACACTCCTGGGGATGCCCCGTGGCAGAGGCTGTGGGAGCCCCACGTGCGGCGCTCGCTGTGGTTTGTGGCTCAGAGCCGATCGCTTTGCTGGCACGTTTCTGAAAGAGGAGTTTATTACTAAAGTGACATGTCAGCAAATCTCTGCCACCTCTCTCCCATCTCGGAGATGGAATCAGCTTAAAGTGGTGAAAAAAATTGTCATATGCATGGATTATTCTCCTTTTTTTTTTTTTTTCCTTTTTTTTTTTTTCCCTGAGTGCAATTTCCATCTGAGATGAGACAAGCTCCTGATTGCTGTGCCAGAGGAGGGTTTCCCTTTATAGCTTTCCTGGTAAAGCTGCTGCCTCTGGTTCACTGGAGCTGGGGTCTCTTAGGGGACAAGTGTGCTTTTGTGGAGCTGTCATCACCATCCTGGCTTAAGCATCTCACATCTGGAAAGGCTGAAGTCAAACAGGCCTTGCCTTGCGATGGGGAGGGGAGGCCAGAGCAGCTCCACAGGTGGCCAGTGGAGGGGTGCTGGGCTGGTGTTTCTAATGGTTAAGGCAGGCTTAGGAGATGGATTTTCAGTTGTCAGCCCTGCCCTCGGCTCCTCGAGTGACGTTAGGTGCCCTCCCAGGTCCTATAAATGTCTTGATTCGTGCACAGCAATTGCAACGCTTCCTTTCTCTGCTCCATGAGTCATCTGCTTGCGTTGCAGTCTCTTTGTGGCAGGATTCATTCCTCTGGAAGGAAAATGCTAAAAGTGTCCTACTGGAGGGCACCAGAGGTGTCCACCCATGTCCTGCCCTTGCTTGGGGTTTGAAGCAGTGACTGGGAGCTTTATTGGGTTGGATATGCCGGGGAATTGCCATTTTGGGGGTACCTGGTGTATGGCTGGGGTACTGCAGAGCTGCTGAGTGGGTGGCTGGTCAGGTGGGAGCTGGAGTAAAATCAGGGATATTGGGAAAGCAGTGCCTCTGTGGGGCTGCTCAGAGCCCCAAACTCTGCTCTGAAGCTGCCTACCATAACCATGAGTTAATGTAAGCCTTGGACCCGAGCACTGGTGGGTGCCAATCCAAGGGATGGCACCTGGCCTCACCTCTAGCCCTTGGCTGTCCTGATGTGCTGTCCCAGTGCCACCCTGGCAGAGCCCTTTGGGCCACGCTGCTGCTGGCACTGCAGTCCTGAACTGGCAGCTCCACCTGTGTGTTATCAGAGGTGGGTTAGTGGTGTGGGTCATCTTGAGCTTGCCCAAGTCTTTGTCACTGCTGTTGGCTTCACTGGAGTTATTCCAACTTATGCTGTGGGAAAAATCCTCCTCTTGATCAGACAGAGTTGTTTTCTTCCCCCCAAGACCTGCCCAAACCTGCCACTTTGAACTCAGACACCCTTATTTTCCTTCAGGAGGAAAGAGGGAAAAATCAGGAAGGAACTAATCTACAACCACATCAGTGGGAGCCTGGGCTAATAGAAATTGTAATGAGAATCCAGAGCCAAACAAACAGGCAAATGGGGAAAATGCAATCCCTCCGATGCGCCAGAGAGATTTATGCCAGCAAAGGGGGTGATCCAGTACTCATTAATGTCACCACGAGTCTTTATCCCAACTGTAATGGACTGGGGATCAGGTTGGAAGACAGCATTTCAGTCTTGCTACAATATGCAGACTGTTAACGGGTTGTGTGTGGAATAGCAATGTGGAATCCCTTCTCCTCGGGGTTTGCTCGTTGTTGCATGCGGCACCTTTGCAAAGCAAGTGGGAAACACCTTCTGCTCTCCTTGGGTTTAGTTTTTGGAGGTGCAAGGCTGTGAAGGAGCCAAGTCTGAGGCTGTCTGGATGCTGCAGCGTCTGCTGAACCGCCAACAGCATCTCCATCATGAGGATATTAAAAATCCTGGTTTAAATAAGGATTCTTCAGCTGCTGGGGAGTGGTGTTGGCTGTCACCACCACAGACACACTGGGAAGCATCCTTAGTTTATGTGCAAAGTGAGGAGGCAGATGGGTGGGTATGGAAAATCTGCAGGCAAACTTGACTTTGCAGCTGGATTCTCTCCCCTGGAAAAACCAGGATGAGAATTGAGATGAGGTCTGGAGAGCTGAGCCTGAAGGTGGGGACACCTTTGGGGACAGTGCTGAATAGGAAAGGACACCAAGGGTCAAACAGGAGACGAGCGAGTCCAGCTCTGCATGTCAATGAGGACAGAGTAAATAAGGGATAAAACCACCTTCCAACATGAGCAGCTGGTGAAATATCACAGGATTTTTTTCCCAGAGATGGGAGATTTTGACCGGCTCTGTGCCTGCAACCATAAATGGCTCTGACACCTGTGTCTGTTTTATCAGACACATGCAGAGCCCCAGCCATGATCCAAACATTCATTACTTGGGATTTTTGAGTCTCTTTTTCCCTTTTTTTTTTTCATGGTAGGATCATTATTTTCGCAGCTTCACATCCACAGTTCAGCAAAACCAGCGTGTTTTTCAGCCTCATGGTTTTTACACATCTCTAATAAGAAGCATGAGAGGAAGCTGTTGAGAAAAGCAAATTCTCAAAGGTATGAAGAGAGAGCAGGGCAGCTCCAGGCTCAGAGACACTTCCAAATCACAGGGTACTTTGGACCTACAGATAGGCACAGCTCTAATATTTGAGGGCATATTTGGGTTCTTATCCTTCAGTCCTCCAAATTCAGTCAATTATATGTGTAGGGCTTCATTCCTTAAATAATTAAAGGTTATCTTAATGTTTTTTAAGGTTATCTTGCATCCCTTTTCCTCTCTTACTGTCCAGTAGAAAGCTCTCAATGAGCTCAAAGGAGGGGTGACTGAGGTGAAAATTCAAGGAAGTATTTTCCAAGTCCTTTTTCTTCCATTACTATTCAGCAGAAGCTGGGAGAGCACCTGCTTCTACTTTCATTCAAAAATTTCAGACTTGTATCATTTGTTAAATAAGAAAATACTTTTTTTTTTTTAACTCAAACCTAGATATTTTTATTAAACATTCCATTTCTTTCTTGCGTAGCTTGACTGGAAAGGATTTGACTTAGAATTCTCTTGTGGGGAAGAGGGCAGGTTTGGGTTTGCTTGAAAAAATAGTATTTCTTTCCTTTTATCTGAGTTTGTGAGTTCAGTGAAGCACCCTGTCAAATGTTACAGGAAGTTCTCTGATGAATCTAAAGTAAGATTTGGCATTTAAAAATGTTTTATAGGAAATAGTGAGGTTGTGATTTCATTCAGTCTCACAAGGGAGGGATTTCTGGACACACAGAATTTCCCTTTAGCTGAAAATAAATCTTTCCCTACTCACCTCTCAACTGCTTTACATCTCGGGTCAATTTTTCCATCAAATTTCATCTCTGCTATTACTTACTACTATTTGGAAGAGCTGCTCTGTTTTGAATCAGACAAAGTTTATACTGAATGATGTTTTCCAAGGCCGAATTTCCAGCTGGCCAAGGCACGTCAGGACCCTGTTTGCTCTGCAAACTTGCACAGTGTGGGAGTCAGGGCAAAATGTGGCAGCGTTGGGAGGGAGCAGTTTGGAGGTTCCTCATGGTGTGTGTGCAAGTGATGTGATTCAGTCCTCTACAAACACGGGAAGCCAGAGGTACCTGTTGGCCTTGACTCGTGGAATTAAAGAGTCTCTTCCCTCTCTTGTGTTCTGTGGCAGTGTAGAATGTGAGGGTTGGTCTCTTCTCATGAGTAATGAGCGATAGGACAGGAGGAAACTACCTCAAGTTGCACCAGGGGAGATTCAGGTTGGAAATTAGGGACCATTTCTACACCAAAAGGTCTGTCAAGCACTGGAACAGGCTGCCCAGGGCAGTGGTGGAGTCCTCATCCCTGGAGGGGTTTAAAAGCCATGTGCATATGGCACTTGGGGACATGGCTGAGTGGTGGCCTGATGGTCTTAGAGGTCTTTTCCAGCCTAAACAATTCTGCGGTCAGAAAGTCAAAATCCCATCTTGGGTTTTTATTGCTTTGTCATGGAGGTGGTTGGTCAGGAGAGGCACTTTCAGTGGTGCATGTCAGCTGGGCTCCTAAATTTCTCCTGTTGTCCTTGTCTCCTGGAGGATGGCAGTTGCAATTTCCTTGCTGGTTCCAAGCCAGCAGCTTGCAGATTGTTGACATTGCTCAGCAGACACGGGGCCTTCACCTCAGACACCTCTGTGAGTCTGAAAACAACACAGACATTTTTGGCCATCCAGAGGTGCTCTTGGTGACCTCCATCCATTTGAGTGGCACTGCCTGAAGTAATCTGAACTACTGGAGGGTGATCAGCAGCCTCTTGGTCCTTCTAGAAAAGACTGAGGGCTTGGTGGCCGTGCACTGTTCGGAGGAACTTCACCCCCCTTGCTGGGTGAAGTGGGAGTTGCAGGATGATTCCCTTGCAGGTTTGGTGGGAAGGGAAGGAGAGAAGGCACAGGTGGTGCCCTGAGCAAAGGGCTGTGCCGCCCACGCTGGAGAGGGAGGCTGGGAGCTGCAGAGAGGCACCGTGGGGCTGCCGACTGAGCACGCCGGGGACGTGTCAGCTCTTCCTCTCAGCTTCCCTTCGCAGCGCCAACTGTCAGTAATTTAACTAACGTTTTGTAAATAAATGTGGCATTCGGACAGCTGTCACCGCGCCTGTTATAAACACTCCCTTTGTCACTAAAAGCTGGCAGTGCTGCTCCGTTTCCCCTGCAAATGCAGCCACCACTGCCAGTTAGCTCCCGAAGCCAGGGCTGTCAAGGAATCACATGCCGGGCGGCGGCTGGGAGACCGCGGCTTCGTGCGGGGAGCCTGGCGAGGCACTGCCAGGGCCTGGTGCGAAGGCAGCTTTTGCATCTCGAAAATAAATAAATGGCCTGAGCAATGAGCAAGAAAAACCCACCTGAATGTGGCTGTAGGGCTGGTTCCCAGCCAGGAGCCCGGGCGGTCCAGCTGCAGTGCCCGTGGTGACCCTTGGTTCTGCTGCCATCTCATCCCGGCTCCCTGGGGAGCACAGAGAGGATGAGGGGGGAGCTCAGCCAGACCCAGGATTTGATGTGCCAAGGGAGCGATTTGGCACTGGCATCACCGAGGCTTTTCACTTTGAGCGACCTGGTCCAGTGGAAGGTGTCCCTGCCCGTAGCAGGGAGTTGGATGAGATGAGCTTTAAGGTTGCTTCTAACCCAAACCACTCTGGGATTCTATGAAAAGTGGGCTTGTCACTCACCAGGATTTGGTTTTGGTGAATTTGGAGTCTCTGGTTGGATTTGAGTGGTGAGATCAACCCTTTGAGATCTGCCCTCTGCCCATCAGTCTTGCTCAGTAGACTTGTCCTATCAGGAGCAGATTCTGCATCTTCAGGCGGTCTGGATGGTTCTCCTCCTTAGGAACAGGACTGGCACAGGTTGCCCAGAAAAGTTGTGGCTGCCCCATCCCTGGGAGTTCTGAGGCAGGCTGGGCAGGGCTTGGAGCAATTTGGGATAGTGGAAGGTGCCCCTGCCCAAGGCAGGGGGTGGAATGAGGTGAGCTTTAAGGTCTCATCCATCCCAAACCACGCTGGGATTCTGTGAACCTGTCTACAGAAGGGATGCTGTTATGTTTCTCCTTGCTGGAAACTCGATTCTGTGCTGCTTTTCTCCTCTCATCTTTCCAAGACCTGCAGCTCCAAACACCCTTTCCCTGGATTTTCTGTCCTGGTTGCAGGTAGTTTAACTTCCAGCACTCAGCACCCATGGCCTGGCTGTGCTGCAGCCCTGGCTGATGCAGACAGTACAGAAATCAGCACATGACATCTCTCTCCCTCTAAGCTGCTGTAAAATTAGCTTCATCTCAAGTGGCAGAAAATGATCATATCCTCGCTTGAGGGCGATGAAGAATATTCCTGAGTCACTGCTAGTGATGAAACAGGCAGAAAATCCAGAGTGATACACAGCTGCCCACTCAGTTCTAATCGCTGAGGCCATTTGCTGCTGCAGAGCCTCAAGACACAGCTTCCTCCTCCTCTCCCTCCCTTTCATCCATCACTCTCCATAGTGGCCAGGGCTGCAGATCCCAGCAGGAGCAGAGCAATTTCCTGTCCCACCAGCGAGGCTGCAGGCAGCGTGTTTTCCTTCCCTGCTCCCCTGAGACGAGAGGAGGGGGTCAAAGCTTCCCTTTCTTAAAGGAATCAGAGGAAAAAGATGGAGCCTATCCTCCTCAGGTCTCCTCCTTCCACGCTGTGATCCTGCAGTCTGGGGAGAAACTCTTCTCTGAGCTCAACCTCCTCTCCACAAATTTTCCCTGCTGTCTCTGAAGCAGCTGCTGTGCCCACAAGGATATTTCCTTTTTGTCTTTCTCCTGCATCAGCCTTAGTTCAAAGCCATCTCCCTGGATTTTTATGTCTTGGATAAAGCTACCCTCTTCCCTACAACTGCCAGCTCAGTGCTTGGGAAACCTCTTGCCAAAATTGCTGGCGACTAAGGCCAAAAAACCCCTTCAAAACAGGGATGATCAGAAGGAAAATGCTGTAATCCTTCCCTTCCTTGCATATGCTGCCTGGCAGCATGGGAATGGGAAGGACTCCTTGAAGGATGCTTCCTGCAAACCCAGCCCTGCCAGCTTTCCCCAATTTCAGATGGAAGCTCCCCACGCTCCAGGGGCAGTTTGGAGGGTCTGAATTGCCTCCTCCTTCTGGTTTTCCATGAATTGCCTCCTCCTTCTGGTTTTCCATGTGGCTCCATCACCTCGTTCAGCAGCGTTTAGAGGGAAAACCGTAACAATCCTCCAGTTCATGCAGGTGTTTGAATGAACACTCTTTTTCTCCAGTCAGGGCTTGTCAGTATTTATCCCTTAACCTGGTTTTCAGATGTTCTCTATCCTGCAGATTTGCAGGATATGCTATTCACACAGAGCTCTCCTGGTGTCAGACTTCTGCTAGGATCGCTTCACCGCTCCCGCCAGCCTGCCACGGGAATTAAGCAGCACTGGCAGCAGAACAGGGAGAAATGTGTCGGAGCAGGGCTTCTGCCAGTGTCAAATAAAAATATTGCACAAGATCACTCCCTCCCACCCCTAGAAATTGCTGCACCAGCGCGAGTTTCCCGCACTGGTCGACCGAATCTGGGCAGGTTTCTGTGAATCCCGCTCTTTTCCATTATCCCAGACAGCTTTGCATGCCGGGCAGTTATTTGTCAGCACAAGCAGGTGCAGAGCTGCAGGACATGGGCTGAGCATCTCGCTTTGGTGGTTATTCCAGCACACAGACGCTTTATCCTCCCGTCAGGCAGCACCATCAGCTTAATTTCCTGTTTTCCTCGTATCTTTCCCCAAAAAACACAGTCTGGATGGTGCGTTTTGGGTCAGGTTCAGCAGGATGGCAGTGTCAAAATGAGTATAGGGCTGGGAATTCGGGGGTTGAGTTTGGTAACAAAGCACCCCCTGAGCACAGTTTGTTCTGCAAGTGTCAGCCATCGGCACACACAGAGACCAAATTTATGTGTGTTCATCATGGAATCATAGAACTGCTCGGGTTGGAAGGGGCCTTAAAGATAATCTAGTGCCAACCTCCAATATATAAAAATAAGTACCTATATTTATATGCAAAAAAATGGAAAATATATAAAGTTATATTTTTAAAGATAAATAGGTATTTCTATTTATATACCCTGTGAACAAAGGTACAAGAGGGGAGGAGTAATTCATGCGGATACCTGGCGAGAGAGGCAGGTCACAGGGATAAAGCCAGGGGAGATGGAGCAGATGGCAAGCCTGGATGCCACAGCTATACCCTGGAAAAGTGTTCCCTTGGAAAAGCAGCACTGGAAGCTCCTTTTGGGAGAGGTGAGGGGACAAGCCTGTTGGTAAATGCTCCAATCTTTTCTCCTGGCGCTGCCAACTGCTGCTTGTTTCTCCTGCAATGACTCTGAAACCACCTCGCTAACCTCTGGCAAAATCAGGGGATAACAAGGATGGAAGACTGACTTTGTTTGTGGCATTCAGTTATTTATTTTTTCCCTGGCTTGGAAAGGAAGAAATAAAGTTGGATTTCAAGTGGGGTTGTTGCAGTAATGGAGGGAAATGAGATCTGCTCATCAGCTGCCTTCTCCTTCCTCGTGTCCCCATAAATAACCCTCCTTGCTCTGAGACAGCTCAGCTCCTGCACAGGGGACAGAGATGGCTTTGGACTCTTGTCTTTTTGTGCTGGATGGGAGGGGTCCTTCCCTTCCCTTTCCTGCTTGCAGTTCCCCTCCTCAGAGCCCATTCCTTCCCAGGGCTGCTGGCAGGTAAAGCAGTTTCCCTTGCCTGGTGGAACAAGGGGGAATAGCTTCCCACTGCCAGAGGGCAGGGTTAGATGGGATATTGGGGAGAAATTCCTCCCTTTGAGGGTGGGGGTACCCAGAGAAGCTGTGGGAGTGTCCAAGGCCAGGTTGGATGGGGCTTGAAGCAACCTGGTCTAGGGGAAGGTGCCCCTGCCTGGGACTAGTTGACCTTTAAACTTCCAACACAAACCATTCTGTGATCCCACGATTCCAAGGATTTTTGGCCAGGTTTAACATGCAGTTTAGCTTCACTGTGTCTGTAGCTCATCTGCCTAGAAGTCATTCACACCTTTGTGGATTCATGGAAGAAGGTTCGGGTGTCCCTTTTCCCCTTCACC
>VZRX01011375.1:210-34415 GCA_013398075.1 Notiomystis cincta | reverse complement strand
CCCCTAGAAATTGCTGCACCAGCGCGAGTTTCCCGCACTGGTCGACCGAATCTGGGCAGGTTTCTGTGAATCCCGCTCTTTTCCATTATCCCAGACAGCTTTGCATGCCGGGCAGTTATTTGTCAGCACAAGCAGGTGCAGAGCTGCAGGACATGGGCTGAGCATCTCGCTTTGGTGGTTATTCCAGCACACAGACGCTTTATCCTCCCGTCAGGCAGCACCATCAGCTTAATTTCCTGTTTTCCTCGTATCTTTCCCCAAAAAACACAGTCTGGATGGTGCGTTTTGGGTCAGGTTCAGCAGGATGGCAGTGTCAAAATGAGTATAGGGCTGGGAATTCGGGGGTTGAGTTTGGTAACAAAGCACCCCCTGAGCACAGTTTGTTCTGCAAGTGTCAGCCATCGGCACACACAGAGACCAAATTTATGTGTGTTCATCATGGAATCATAGAAATGCTCGGGTTGGAAGGGGCCTTAAAGATAATCTAGTGCCAACCTCCAATATATAAAAATAAGTACCTATATTTATATGCAAAAAAATGGAAAATATATAAAGTTATATTTTTAAAGATAAATAGGTATTTCTATTTATATACCCTGTGAACAAAGGTACAAGAGGGGAGGAGTAATTCATGCGGATACCTGGCGAGAGAGGCAGGTCACAGGGATAAAGCCAGGGGAGATGGAGCAGATGGCAAGCCTGGATGCCACAGCTATACCCTGGAAAAGTGTTCCCTTGGAAAAGCAGCACTGGAAGCTCCTTTTGGGAGAGGTGAGGGGACAAGCCTGTTGGTAAATGCTCCAATCTTTTCTCCTGGCGCTGCCAACTGCTGCTTGTTTCTCCTGCAATGACTCTGAAACCACCTCGCTAACCTCTGGCAAAATCAGGGGATAACAAGGATGGAAGACTGACTTTGTTTGTGGCATTCAGTTATTTATTTTTTCCCTGGCTTGGAAAGGAAGAAATAAAGTTGGATTTCAAGTGGGGTTGTTGCAGTAATGGAGGGAAATGAGATCTGCTCATCAGCTGCCTTCTCCTTCCTCGTGTCCCCATAAATAACCCTCCTTGCTCTGAGACAGCTCAGCTCCTGCACAGGGGACAGAGATGGCTTTGGACTCTTGTCTTTTTGTGCTGGATGGGAGGGGTCCTTCCCTTCCCTTTCCTGCTTGCAGTTCCCCTCCTCAGAGCCCATTCCTTCCCAGGGCTGCTGGCAGGTAAAGCAGTTTCCCTTGCCTGGTGGAACAAGGGGGAATAGCTTCCCACTGCCAGAGGGCAGGGTTAGATGGGATATTGGGGAGAAATTCCTCCCTTTGAGGGTGGGGGTACCCAGAGAAGCTGTGGGAGTGTCCAAGGCCAGGTTGGATGGGGCTTGAAGCAACCTGGTCTAGGGGAAGGTGCCCCTGCCTGGGACTAGTTGACCTTTAAACTTCCAACACAAACCATTCTGTGATCCCACGATTCCAAGGATTTTTGGCCAGGTTTAACATGCAGTTTAGCTTCACTGTGTCTGTAGCTCATCTGCCTAGAAGTCATTCACACCTTTGTGGATTCATGGAAGAAGGTTCGGGTGTCCCTTTTCCCCTTCACCACTTTTCTGTGTGAATTCATCTTAAAAAATATAACTTTATATTTTTATATTTTCACTGGCTTTTGTGACTCAGCTGCTTGGTTTTGGTCTGTTTTTATAGGGAGGTTACATTCCTACAACTCCCATGAAAACAGTAGAGCTTGAGAGACCTCATTATTCCTCTGAAGTAATGACAGAACGAGCTCAACTCTTGTATGAGACACCCGAGAATCCGTGTGGGCGCTGCTTATGTGCAAAACTCAGGGGAATAGGGAGCTCCAGCCTGAGCTTGCATCATTTAAGGTTTAAAATGTGTAGGAAACCACACGTCTTCCATGCTATGTGTGGAACTGCTCATTAAATGCAGCAAGGAGTGCAGGTGGGGAGGGGTTGAGCGTAAGGTAAACTGCAGAGCTGATGTTGTGTTGGTGGAGAGAAGCTGCCAGTCCTGGTGTCAAGGAGAAGAGACAAAAGCTCAGGGCTTTGTGCTTAATTCTGCTCTCAAATAGGGGATGCTGCACTGAGCTCGGCTGAATGGGAAGACTGCAACAGCTGGTGGCTGTGGCATTGCTGGAATGGGCTGGCTCACCCTTCCCTCTGCTTGGAAAAAAAAATAAAGGCAAAAAAAGGCACAAGAGCACTAACAAAAAAAAAATTATAAAGCCAGTGACTCGCTTTCCAGAAGTTCTTAATGCTGCAACAGGCAAAGCACTGGAGATAAAAGAAATATAAAAGCGAGGGAAAGAGGAGAAAAAAATGCATTTATAAGCTCTGAAACTAACAGCATGCAACTCTCATATTATTTTTCCTCCTTAGCCTTTGAAACAGAACAACGGCCTGGAGCCTTCTCGGCAGATGGACAATGTGCGTGCCTTAACCACTTAACAGCCATTAGCCTAATTTCACGTACTGGAGCCAAATTAAATAATAAGTAAGAGGCTATGAAAAGCTGGTTTGGAGGCTGCGTTACTGCCTTTCACTTGATAACCTTCTCATAAACAGATGCTCTCTCTCTACCCTATTAACCTTGTCTGAGAGCGGGGAGGGGGCTTCGGTGAGGCAAACAAGCCAGACCTTGGTGGGGAGGGGGGAGCTGAGCTGGAGGGGCCAGATGTGGGGCCCTGCCTGTTCTGGAGGCTCTTCTTGTGTTTGTCCCTGATGCCCCAGCCTGGAGAGGGCCCTGAGCAAGGAGCCCGTTCTGCGGTTGCGCCCGGGTCATTGGAACGTGCCAAATGATTCATCTTGATCAGCGAGCCCATCTGTACCTGCTGGGCCAGGCTGCACCACCCGGAGCTGATTTTGTGGACAAATCTGTTTTACTTGGAGGAGAGGGGAGATGGTGCTGGTAGACATGAAAGGAGAGGTGGCCACGTGGCTCGGTGCCAAACCCCTCCCTGGTTTTGGCTCGGGGGAGCTGCTGCCTCCTCCGTCCTCGCTGTGCCACCAGCTCGCCCTTTCTGATGAAGTCAGTTTGCTGCTCTTTGCCTCTTTCCCCCCCTGCACTGAAATAGAAACTAAAGTACTTGCCTAAGCTTTGGAAATTTGGGAATATTAGTTTGCAAAATGCTTTTGACGCTGCTTTGGTGCTGGGAGGGTGAGGCATTTGCAGGTGTGTGCAGAAAAGGTGTTCTGCATTTCTTTCTGGCTGTAAAGGTTTGGGAGTGGCCGCCTTATTTCCTCACCACCCCTCAGTAACTCTTGCTCTGCGCTTTGCGTCCCAACTTTAGACCTTTATAAGTTTTCAGGGGATTATAGATGACCGTGCAGCTATTTTTGGTGAAAGCTTTTATTTATTAAAAAGCCATCTTCCTTCATTAAGAAGATACATTGATGGGAAATAGATGAGCGGCTCTATTACTGGCGTCTGGCGTGCTGGGCGAGCCTGGGGCCGCTGAGATCGTGTATTTTGTGCCCTCACTTGATGCAAAAAATATCTTGAACAGAGCCAAGAAAAATTTGGTTGCAAGAACCACCCAAAATTTGCTGCATCAGTCATCCCCTCACCCTGGCTGCAGCATCCAAGGCCCTCAGGTAGATGTGGGAAGGTTTGGTGCAAGATTTCCTGCAGTTCCTTGGTGCCAGCAGCAGCTTGACTTTCCTTCTGTGCTGGTTTTCCTCCTTTGTCTGAGTTGTCACACAGGCCCTGATTTCATATGCAAAATCCATCCTCTGACTGGCACAGAGGCCGATAAAGCCGGGGTTCTTAGAAGTTTACTTCATTTTAGTCCAAGTAGGAGTCAATGATTTGCTGCCTGCGGTGAGGATGTTTGGAAAGGCTTTGTGCTGAGTGGATTCTCCGAGGTTCAGATGAGGATGAATCTCATTTTCCTGTGGCCTTTTCCTCCGTGGGACACTCGCAGCGTCCCTCTCCTGTACCTGGCTGCCTATCTGCACTAGACTTGCAGGTACTTAATGTCTTTGAGCCATCTGTTCCTCTGTCAAATTTAGTTAAAATTGGCCAAAGGCTTCACGAATTATTGGGGAAGATTGCTAGACAGAGGTGTGCAGGTGAAAAGCACGATTGAATAAGCTCATCCCAGTAGGACTCAAGGATAAAAATGTTTCAGGGTATGTTATTTGGAGCCAAGGCAGCTTGGAAAATGGGATCCATATCCAACCTTTCCCCAGCACGAGAGATATTAGATTTGAGTCTGTTTTTTGGTGCTGTAGAAAGCTCCTCGATGGACTTTGCCTTGGGTGGGATGTGCTGCTTTATCTTTTATTTCTGGTAATGCATGGCTTCCTGTCCAAAATGAGCCCCATCCATGCTTTTCCAAGGCACTGATCCTTATCCCAAGATGCTGCAGCTGTATTTTCAGTCAGCTGTTTGCTGAAGAGCTCCTCCATCACGGGCTGGGAGGTCTCTCTCAGGCTGAGTGAGACATTAACTTTGGGACAGCAATGTGCTCATGTCAAAGATTGCTTCACCCAGGATGTCTTAAACCAGGATGCTTTGATTCTGTCACGACTGTTGTGATTCTGTGCTCCCAGTTAGATCCATCCTGCAATTTTGGCATGCAGAAATTAGGTGCAGGTCTTGGGAAGAGAGAGGGACCAGCCCATCTCCCAGAGCCCTGTCTCTTGCTCACTACAGGAGGACATGGACTGAGGGGGAAGAGAGAAAAAGCAAAGGAATTGGCAAAAATTATGTCAAAAGCTGGGTGTCTCTTGATCCATGAGCATTTCCATAGGAGCCCAGAAAGGCAGGAGCAATCTGGGATGCCTGCTCCAGCAACTGCAGGTGTCTGAGATGATGGATGGCTGTGTCCAAGCATGTTTGTCCAGCCCCTCTTGTAGTCACTGGGGAGCAGGGGGTCTTTTTAGGGTGTACTTCATCCCAGTCTAAGGCAGGTGTCTAAAATAGGTCAGACAGATGGTGTCCTAGCAGTGCATCTTTCTCACCATTTGCTGTAAAACGGGGTCCAAATGGCTAAACCTGGCTGGTGAGGTGATAAATCCCAACCCCAGCATTTAGAGGAAGTCATAGGATCAGAGTAGGAAATATCTGACACTGATCAGGTGTATTAAAGCCTCGTGAGGGTGTTGAGCAGTGGGAAAACACCTGGTACTGCACTAAGCAGAAACAAGGGAAGAAATGGTTTTTTTTGGCAAGTTTTTGCATCCTGAGTCCGTTTAAATCTCATCTCTCTAACTTCCAGGAGACTCAGCTAAGCAATTCTGCATGTGGCTTGTCATTAGGTGCCTCACCCAGCAACCTGCAAGTTCATTAGTATTCTTTTTAGTGCTAACAAAATGTCTGAGCTGCATCTTTTCTGCATGAGAGGCTGAAACAGAGGCAGTAAAGGGAAAAATCCGACTCCAGCTCTACGGAGACCACCCAGAGTGGGTCCCTTCTGCCAGCAAAGCTCTGCTCGTGTCAGTGTGGCAAAACCACAGGAGTGCAATAAAAAACCCAACCCCAAAAGTAGTTGGAAAGAGAATTTTAGCTTTATAATTACATCTGCAGTGGGGTCTTTGCCAACGTGGCAGTTTGAGCCGAGGATCTTCCCACCCCAGCACAGCCGTGGCTGCAGAAATCCCTGGGAGTGAACATCTGCAGGTGAAGAGGCAGAGTGGAGGATTAGGTTATGGATGTTCCCGTTTCTCCTGCCTCTGTGGGAACCCATAGGGCTGCTTGGCTCTGCTTCCTGGGCTGGGTAATGTGGATCCAAGCTCTGTTTGTGGCTGGGGTGGTGGGTGAGGAGCAGGCAAAGCAGCACGAGGGCCGTGGCTGTGCCCTGCCTGCCTAAGAGGCTCCATTGATTTTTCTTTTCTTCAATGGAAACAGAACTGACATCCATTAACCAGCCTCCCGGTCTCTCCAGAGCCAGCCATGGAGGCAGCAAAACCTTTATTGCTATTTTTTTTTCTTTTCTTTTAGGCTTGTGGGTTTCTCTCCTATTGTACCTTGCTAATGTTCAGCAGCTCTGGCTGCAGCCTGAGGGATGCAGAAGGGTTTGAGAAATACGAGGTGGAAATGCAGCTCCCCCAAAGGGTTTTGGGAGACCCCCCATGTATTTAACCAGCTTAGACATCCACAGAGAGCTCTGTAAAAAGTCCAGGGGGGAGATGGATGGGAGAAACCATCTCCTCTGGCTTTATTTGCCAGCTCTGATGCTTTTTGCTGCCTCGGGGATGGAGCACGGCCAGGCTGTGAATGGTGGGGTGCAGTGTGGATTCCTGGGGTGTTAGCAGGCTCTGGGAAATGGGATTCTCCTCCTCCAAAGGCAGCTCCAGTTTAAAGGGCTTCCTTCCTCTCCTTGGAATGAGCATTTGTTTAATAGAGGCTGGAGGTGAGAGCTGATGGGCTTGAGGTGGCAAGAGCCAGGATCTTGCTGCAGAGTTGGGATGCTGGTGGCTTCATCACCTGCTTTGGCTGCATCCCAGGAGTGATCCCAAATCTCTGTGCAGTTGTTCAGGGGGAAAAAACATTTTCCTTTCTCAGAACCTGTGGCAGGTGAAGAGAACAAAAGCCATTTATGGATGAAAATATTTTAATTTCAAGTTTTGCAAAATAACCAATATATATTTAGCATTGTATCTGTCAATATGATGTAGATTTATGAGCCTTATGTATATTTTATCCATACACATTTGTTCTTAGACAATTAATGTCTCCTGAGTTCTCAGCAGAATTTTTTTTCTTGGTATTTTCCTTATTTACTTCTTTTCCCCCTTACTTTGGGTGGGTTTGTTCCTCATCACTGTCACTGTGCAGCTCTCCAGTAACTGTGTTTTGTATTCAGTTGCAGTTTTCTTTGGGGGGTTGGTTTTTAATATACAGTTTATGAAGAAGCCTGATTTTTGGGAGCCATGTATGTTTACAGCAGAATATTTCTGCAGAGAAAGGGAAGGTCTCAGAAAGGGGGGAAAAGGGATTATTGGGTCTTTTTGGCCAGTGAACACTGCAGAAATACCTTTGACATTTTCCCAGACTGATTAGACAGGTCTCGAGCTGACTCAGGTACCCGCTTTCCAAATGTCTCTGCCTGGACCAGACCTCGGCTGCTGATTTAATGGCAAACCTCTTGTTACTGTCCTGGCTGTGCTGCACCATTCCCTGCTAGAAAAACAGCCCAGGCTCTGGATTTTAATGAAGGAGTTGTTAATGCTGTGGTGCATGGAAAGCTTCCTGCTTTAGTAGGGAAAGACAGGAGCTTCCTCCCTCAGCCATCCCCATGTGCTTGGAAAATGCTCACAGTCCCCGTGCTCATCGATCCCATCCCAGTCCTGAGTGCTGGTGCAGTGAAGTTAATGAATTCCATCAAAATCAGGATCCTGTCAGGATGTGGTGTCCTTGGTTTCTGGCTGGTTTCTGGTGTTCATCTCACCAGCTGCTCCAGAGACTTGGTGGGACATGCGGTTGTGTGGGAGCGCTGGGAGTGAATGTCCTGAGCTAGGAAAAATTCACATGCTGGAAATGGAAGCACTGGGACTGTGGGCTTCATGCTTGATTGCTTTCCTGATTGGTACTACTTAAAAAAAAATGCATTAGAGAAAGAATGTTTGATTTCAAGAGTGCCGGGGTGCCGACACCATCTCTGTTTGTTTTCCTCCCTTTAGCAGAAACCTTGTAAAATTTTTATGAAGCATTAATGGAACAGAGATTTCTTTTTCCTCAAGCAAATTTCCTGAGGTGAAGGTAACCCCCACAAGACCTGCCCAGTTCTCCACTCTTGAGAAATGTAGGGCAAGGAATGCTTTGGGGTAGTTCCCCGACCATCCCTGATGTACTTCCCACCTGGGATTAGGATGGGAAAGAAGGGTCCATTCTCATCCTGGGGTGTGTGGTGATGTGGTTGTTGGCCCTGGAAGGACAAACTGCTGGGAAGGATGAGAAGGAAGTGCAGGATGTGTTGAAAAAATGAAGGGATGCAAACGTGGATCTTCAGCTCAACATCATAAACTAACCCTGAACTTGAGATTCACCTCTACATTCACCTCTCAGCTTGTGGAGAAGGACATTTGTAGGTTAGTGAACATCAAGGGGAGAAAAAGTGAAATATAACATCCCAGCCATCCTCTCCTGGTATCCCTTCAGCATGCTGGAATGTCCCTGCAGGCACTAAACTGGTCAGAAATGATGGATAAGAGGTGTCTTCCACTTTTTTTTTTTTTTTTAATTTTGTTTATATTTGAATGCTGTCATCCTCCTTTGGAAGAGAAAGGCTAAGCTGGGATCAGAGCAAAAACTCGGAGGTTGTGGTTTCTCTGTCCAGCTCTGCCAGGGATTTCCAGCCGGATTGGTGGTAGAGAGCTCATTTTAACAACAGTGCCTCAAGCCATATCCCTTCAAGAGTTAGCTGGGTAAGGAGAGCAAACAAGCCCTGGCAGCAGCCCTGCAGAAAAGCATGGAAAACATCCAGCTCCAAGGAGCTTAATGGGAAGTTATTAGCTGGAATATCCTCCTTATTGTGGAGGCCGGGCTGCCTTATCATCCTGACAGCCCCGAGTAATTGATGTCCCTTCAGAAGGAAGGTGAGCAGAGGATTTGTGGCTCGGTGGGAGCTTTTGCTCTGCTTGACCTTCCCGTTGGCTGAGGATTGTAACACCGTGGGTGCAGCTCCAGGAGCCGGGCACGGGGCACCAGCCAGGATCCAGGAGGCACGGGAAGGTCGGGATAGCAGAGAATGAGCAGAGGGCAACTGAGGACACCGAGGGCTCATGGCTGGCATTTGGTGGTGTGGGAAGCCTGGGCTCAAGTCCCATGGCAGAGCAGAGGAACATCTTGGCATGGGGAGTGGTTGCTTAGATTTGGAGGGGGAGGTGTCCCTGGGGTTTGCTTAATTTGCTAAATGATGGCGCTCAGAGCCCTGGGAAGTTCCGAGCCTGGGCACAGATGAGTCCCACGATTATGGGTTAAAGGGTATTTGCAGTTTCTGTAGGTAACAGGGCATAAACCTGCATCGTCCCTGACAGCACCTGGACAGGGCTGGCAGCAGCTGCTCCACCTGCAGCTTGGGACTTGTGTTCAAAGAAAGTTTCACAAGTTATTACAGAAATGGTCAAGACTTGTGTCAGTGTTTCTGGAAGGGCTTTCACATCCTCAGGGTTTACTTTGATGGGAATGAGAAATAAATCAGAAGCTGCAAATGTTAACTCTTTCTGTTCTAGTGCCCATATGGCTCTTTGTTACTGTACTGTGTCTCATACATCTTTTTCTGAACTTTCTTCAAATATGCAGTAGCAATCAAGGCAATTAACTATAATTGCAGAGAGACTACCTTGTGAAGGCGGGCCGCAGAAATAGGCAGGTAATTACAAGGAGTTATAAATGGATGGTTATTTACATCAGGAGTGATGCACGGGGATTTAGTTATCGGAAGTGGCAACTGGTGATTGAAGCACGGGGCAGTTGTCTGGGGTCATTCCTCTGAGATCCTGCTGTGTCCAGGCACCTGTCTGCTGTTGATCCTCTCCCTCTGCAGCCCAGGGACTGTGTGCCCACCACCTCGGGATCATCAGCAAGCTGTCAGGGTCTTTAAGAGTGCTCTGCCGTCTTCAAATGAATGAAAAGATTATTTAATTAGGCACATCTATGAAGATACGTGGACTTTGAGGGTGAGCTGTTGGATCTGGTTTCTGAGCAGTGCCTTGCTGGCTTTTTGCTGCTGAGCAGCTCAGGGTGGGCTCATGGTCAGTGGCTACAGCAGCACTCAGAGCTGCCCCATTGCTGAGCTGACCTGTGGCTTACTCCTGCTTGCAATGTCCTGACCCCTTACAGTTGTAGAGCTGCCTTCCTCTTATGGGAAGAAAAAAATGCCTTTTAGGTCTTCTTTCCCCTGGGGGATTCATGGGCCAGAAAGATCTGACTCACCTCTCCATGCTCCTCTTGCTTTAGGAAAATAACCAGCTCCACATCCGTGCTGTGCTTTTGTAGGGCTGACAGGAACCTCGTGTCACCCTGCTGCCACTTCTCTCTGGAGGGGCACTTTGTAGGCATCATGCTCTATGCTGAAATGACTTTTTAAACCTGATTTGAAGATGCTGTTAGGAATCAAGGAGGATGCCTTTCCCGTAGTAGTGACAAGCACCCTGAGAGAGCAGCCACTACGAGAGTGGCTCCGAGGAGCAGCGCCGTCGGTCTCATTCCAGGAGACAAGGTACTTTGGTGGCAGGACATCTTGTGAGTTGTGTAGATTTCCTGGTCCTGGTGTCCCCAGAGAGGTTTAAAACTTTTAGTGCCCTCTTGCTTGGATGTACTTAGCAACAAAGAGATTTCAATTATTTAAAGGTACAGGAAGACATGAAAGCCATTAGGAGGGGACCTGGTGCCCTCCGGAGATGTTGCTGGCTTCTCCTTCAGCTTGCAGGACTGGCTGCAAACCCCAGCAGCAAATCAGGGGATGAAGTGAAGAACAGATGAAAACCACCCCAGAATAAAGCTGGAGTTGGGTTTGGGTTGGAATCATTGACTGGGTGCAATGAGGGGCTGCTTGGGGTGGACCCCAAAAGGATAAGGGCAAAGCCTGTGCAGGGTGGGGTGAAACAAAGAGGAACTCAGGCAGCAGGGTGCAGAAGGTCAGGGTGTGGTGCCACTTCATTGTACCTTGAGCAGAGATGGGACTCGGTGGCCGAGGGTGGTCAATCAGCGCCTTCAGTGATGCGATGCACGGTGAGGGAGAGCTCTGGTATGGATGAGTGGTGGGATGGAATCCTCCAGCCCCTCTGTTCTGTGGGTCTGAGGGTGGCCTCGGCACAAGGAAAGGCTCACTCTGATGCCCAGGGAGTTTGGGGCAGGCTGCCTTCCAGCCCTGCTGCCTGGGCAGAGCTGGCTGCTGTCACCAGCTCAGTCACAGAGCTGGGATTTAGCCTGGGCATTAATGGGTGTCCTTCCCAGAGCACGGCAGGTTTGTCGTCCTCAGGACAGGTCACCCCACTGCAGTGAGCTGAACACAGAGTGTTGGGATGCTGGCCATGTTCCAGAGAGCCAGGGTTTATTTCTGCTGGCAAATGCAGTACTTTTAGTGTCTTCCAGACATCACCGTTGTTTCTTTCCAAATTCTTCCCTAGTGGCTTTCTGTGCCTGTCTGGAATTGCCACTCAGGTGGCATCAGGTTGTTAAACTGAAATTTTCACCCCAGACGTGGCTGCCTTTCACTGCTGAGTGAAGCAACTCATTTATTACCTTGTGTTGCTGGATCCATCACGATGGAAGGCGATGCACAAATAGTAAATGGATTTAATTACAATTTTAACCAAAGTGAAACCATTGTGATCAGAGATACAGAGCAGGGAACTCTCTGGGCTGAGGACATGTGAAATGGGTACGGTGGGTGACCAGCAGGTCTTGTCCAACTGCAGAAACTCTTCTTCACGCAGAGCAAGTACATTTGATTTATTACAACTGGAAGTGGAAACAGTACTGGAGCAGTAGGAGAATTAAAAACATGCGTGGCATGGATATGATACAGAATAACTAATCTTTGCTGACATTTACTGTCAGTCATGGCTAAGGAGAAGATAACTAACTCTGCCTCTCATGTTCTGTGGTCTGCAGTCTTCAGTCATGAAGATAAATGTCAGGCATCAGCTGTCCTTGTGTACAACCATATTCTGCTTTCAACAAATTCTTACGCTGGAAGGTGAATTTTTGTGGAGCCCAGATCCAAAATCCTGGAGACTTTTTGTGGAAAGGTTTTGGTCCCAAAAGAGGGACCTAAAGTGTCCCCTGCACTGAGAGCTGCTGGCCTTGGTGGTGATGTCCCCATGAGCCAGATGGAGCTTGGAGGGAGGAAGCCCTTGTGCTGCTCTGATTTCCCTGAAGTGTTTATATCCTACATGGACCTGCCTTTATAGTCAGTCAGACATGGGATTGCTTTTCCCATGGCAGCCGGACCAAATTCCACATGCATTTTTCCTGTAGAAATAATAATGCCTTTTTAGCCATCTGAAATCATTTCCCCATTCATACAAGAGCTCTCAAGTTGTCCGGGGGAAAGGGAAAGCATGGAAAAATAAGCCAAAAATGGCTCTTTATTTTCGAGTGTGTCATTTGAAATGAGGGGGGCCAAACACTCCGCTCTTGTCACTTTAATTTGAACTGCTTGACTCGGGGTTATTTTGGAAGGCGCGTGAAGTGGAGGAGGTTCAAGTTCAGTCACAAGGTGGGAAAATATATTTTGGGTCTTGTATGAGGAGATTGAGTTTTCTTTTGTGTGGGGGTGAGGGAAGCATTTATCCAGCTTATATCCTTCATGGATAAGAAAAAAGATGGAGAAAGACACGAAGAGCAAAGACGACAAACAGGGATGAGCTCCTGTTAATGGCACAGGGAGGGAGCACGGCTGGGGAATCTGCCTATGGACACTTGCAAACTCTATTTCCCTCCTAGAGGTGCCTACAAGGTCAGAGTTAGCAGTATATTATTAATAATAAATAACAGTAGGATGGTAAAATGTTTACTTAAATATCCTGTGTCGTTCAGTGCATCTCCCTGTGCCGAACAAGGGAAAATTGTAAGCACGTGTCAGATGGGTAAATATGAGACAGGGAGGCAGGAACTGGGAGGGAGATAAGATGGAGATCAGGAGCTTTTTCCTCTTCTTGGTTTTTTGGGGTGGTTTTTTTTGACTTACATATTACAATGACACAATTCCCGTCTACCCAGCTGCTCTTTAGGGCTAGCCGGTCGTTTCTTCACGCAGAGTGAATCCAGGCCGGGTGAAAAAGTGGAAGGAAAGGTCGTGTAACGTTCCTGTCATACAAAATCTGCTGGTGATGGAGGAGGGCGCGGGGCTATCGCCGTGCGAGCTGCAAATAGAGCTGTTAGCGTGCCATCAGATAGCTGCCGGCCATCGATAGCGATATCAATGGGATAAAGATAAATGCGAAGATAAGAGAGTCGGGTTTGCCTTGAAATCCACTTGTGGTTACCAAAAGGCTTTGTCTTCACGTTGATTTCTTCATCCCGCTCCTGTGGTAAATGCCAAGGCTTGAAATCTTATTTATGGTGACGCTAATGAAAAAATGTCCAACAGAGCCAGCGCTTCACCCAAAGGATATGAAGATCTTCTGTGCTGTCTTAATTAAGTGAGGTAACGGGGAGACTTTTGAAGCCACCCGGCAGTGCTTGAATGGCTAATTCTCTCCAGCATTGCATTAAAAATTAGGAACATTTAATAAGCAGGGTTAGGTGCCCCCTGAGTTACCGTTTCAGCAAGATGCAGTTAAGCCCAGTCTTTTTGCCTGTTTTTGAAAGTCTGACTCATCTTTCCCAGCACTTCTCTGGCAGCTGTGAGGGCATGAAACTTTTTTAGATCGGAGATAAGATTCATGTCGTAATCACATGATTCGGGGAGCTGGCGCTTTAAGGGAAAGAGTGCTAAAAATAACCCGAATTGGTGACAAGATAGTAGCAATTTTGGCTTTTTCTACCGTGAAGGGCTGGTTGCCAGCTCTAGGGAAAGGAGTCAAGGGCTTCATTCTGCAGTGGGGTTCCAAAATGTCATTGCTCCCGTGATAATGTGGGGTAATAAAAAGAAGAGAGGAAAGGATAGGAAGAGAAGAAGATAGAATGGCAGTGAGAGCAAGTAGTGGGGAGATTTGGAAGGGGTAAATGCTGCAAAATAAATAAAAGGTGGGGAGGGAAGCAGGGCACACCTTGGACTAGTGCTGCATGGGTTGGGATGGTGTTGGAGCAAGACAAAAGGAGCGAGACAGAGCGACAAGCACAATGACTTTAATTTGTAGGCAGAGACTGTTAAGAGAGGGGAAAAAAAAGGTGATTTGAGTTCTTTTATTCATTACTAACCATAAAAGGCCCAGACTGTGTTGCCAGTGGCTTTAAAATCCAGGATCCTATTAAACCTTCCTTGATAGTAACTCAGCACTTGGAAACGGAGTTAAAGAAGGAACAGGCGAGAGGGAGGAGGGATGGGGGAGCTGCCTGAATCCAGGAGAGGCTTAGAGAGAAGGTCTCACCTTTTTTCTGGCAGTGATTTTTGGGATCAAGTGGCCTGTTTGCTTGGAGAACCCTGACAGGACTGGCAGCATCCCGATGCCCCCTTGCAAAGGGATCGCCCCGGCTGCTGCTCCCTGGAAAAGGGCACTGCTCCCCATTCCCAGGTATTAAATCAGGCTTTATGCTGCTGCTCACAAACCAGCTGCAGCTCCGGGGAGGCTGCACGGAATGCGAGATGAGATGGGAGAGATCAGCAGATAAATGCGATGGATAAAGCCAGCAGCAAAAGGTTCTTTGGATTAAGTCCCTGTATGATAAATAGCAACGTGTGTCTGTCTGGTCAGAGCTCGACACCGGGGTGAGGTGAGGCTGGGCTGGACCTGGACAGTGCCAGGGCAGGACTGGGAATGTACTGGGAGAAATGGTCAATTCCCCCTCTTCGCCTCCAGCATCAGCAAGGTCCCTGCACGCCCCCAGGGACTGTCCTTCCCTGTTTTCCACGTGCTGCCAACCTGCAAAGCCCGCGCCCAGCTCAGGGGAGAGCTGTAATTAAAAGAGCTGTTCCCCGAGACCCAACGACTTATTGATTTTGTGTGTGTGCGGGGAGCGCTCGCTCCTCTCTCCTCGGGGAAATAGCAGAAACCGTTCATTTCTAAGCCAGACTCGGAGCTGACATGCAGGTCTGTGCCACACCACGTCCTCAGCTCCCTGTGACACGTGCACAGCAGTGCAGCCAGGCAAGGAAATAGCTCCCACGGGAGGTACTCGAGGGGATCTCAACTCCTCAAGGATTTTCCTTCCCTGCTGGAATTCTGATAGTGGTTGGAATACAGAGATGCTGTATTTCACCTCGCTCCACACCTTGTACTGAGGATCTCCAGGCAGTGAGCAACAGGTTTGGGGAGCCTCCAGAGCTCTGATAGAGATGTCACTTGGCTGGGGAAGAGGGAGAAGGAAACAGGGCTGAGCATCCCTTCTCTGAGCTGACACAGAGAATCCGGAGAGGCACAGGGAGCTGCTGCTCTGGTTCGTGAAGTGGGTAATCAGCCCTTTTTATGAAGTCTGACTCCAACCTCTTTGAATTTCACCCCGTGTTCTTCCTGTTGTGGAATAGAATTGACTGATAAAGGTCTTATCTGGTCACTGTGCTTGAGGGAATCGGTGCAGCCAGAGGAGCATGGCTGTGACTGGAGCCTTGTTGGGAATGCAGCGTGCGGAGTGTGGTTGGGGGATGCAGGGCAGAGTGGGGTGAGAGTCACTGAGTGACAACCAACAGCATGGGGTGACAACTGTGCTGGAGTAGCCAAGAGGGATGGTGGTGCAAGGAAACGGAGTTTGGGGTGAATTCCTTTCTGTGGAATTTGGGAATTGCCTGCTACGGAGCTACCTTTGCCTTTCCCAGAGGGGCGCGGTGTGTTTGCAGATGGCTTCTTTGTTTGCTTCATAAGAAAAGTGACAAATTGCAAAATTAACCAGAAGTACAGGCTTCTGTCATCACTTTCCCTTCCTAATGGAAATCCAGAGGATCCTGAGTAGTAACTAATCAGTCAAGCGGAGGAGTAAGATGGTTAATGCAGGAAAAATACTCCTCTCGGTGCCTCGTCTGGGAGAGACTCGACAGCTTCATGCTCAGCTATCAATCTGAGCAGTGGAAGGAGGCACTGGCAGCTCTGCATGTCTGTGCTGAGGAGAACATCAGGGTGACTGGATGTGGGCATTTGAATACCTGAAATAAACCCTGTAACAGAACAAAGAGATCCTCGGCACCTTTTCCCTACTTAGAATTATAAGGAGAACCAAAAAAATCCTCCAGTCCACGAGGTCTCCCCCTAAATCAGGCATTTCTGAAGGGGCTGAAAGGAGGGGAAGGAATCTCATTAGCCACCCTTTGGAAGCTTAATTTCAGGCGAGCCTGCCAAAGCTCCATCGCCCCTCGGACAGGAAGTGTTGGAGAGCTCCACCAGCAGCTCTCCGTGTCCAGACCAGCCTCAGAGAATATCTTTAAGTATTACTTGAGGATTTGGCTGGCTGGAACTGGGCGAGCTACGAAATCCAGATATTGTTGGACTTGGCAAGAGCGTCTTGCCCCTTGCAGGGGGCAAGGCTTTGCCCTTTGCTGAAGCCTGAACAAACTTCCATTAGGAATTAAGCGGGGTCGTCTGCATTTCAGCAATCTGGGATGGCTTCCTTCGTGTTTGCCCTGCTTAGCTCGTGGAATTCTGCAGAGCATCCATTTTCCTAGAAAGCTTTGGGCCCATCTGCTCTGTCGACTTTAGTAATGGAGTTAAGACCCCCCTGCTTCCTGAGCCAGGGTGAGGAGATTATCCCTCTAATATAATTCAAGGAAACCCCTCAGCTCCCAGCTGGCTCAGGCAGTTGCTGGGTGATAGAATTCTCTCCAGAAACAAAAAACCTGGTCAATGTGGCTCCAGATGGAGCGCCTGCAGTTGGAGATGGCTCTGGAATGGGGGGGTTAAACATCTCCACCAAAGTTTTTCTCATTTTCTCTCAATTTTGAGGCTGAATGAGCTTGTTCACTGAGGACGCTGGTGTTTTGTGGAGAGATTTAGGGAGGTAAAGTGTCTTTTTCCAGTTTGTGGAGCTGATCCTCCAGCTGGATCAATGTGTAGGGGCTCTCTTAGGCACAAAACCTCTACTTTTCCATCACCTGTCTCGTGGGTTTAGACATTGTGGGAATGGAATTTGGGAAAAACTCCAGATGTTGAGTGTTGAGGACTGGGGGAGAGATTCACAGCGTCCCCTTTCAAAGGGTGTCCTGCAGCCCCTGGAGATGCTGTCTGCAAGCTTCCCATCACTCATTTGCCATAGAAAACATTCCATGAGGAATTTTGCTGTGTAACAAAACCACCCTCCTAACAACAAAACCAAAAAAAGAAATACGAACCCATAGAGACAAAAGAAAAATATATTGATTTTTAGTTTGGATCCTTCCAGAGGAGTCTGTGCAATCATCGGTCCCTGTCTGTCTGCCTTATCCACTCCTATCCCTCTGTAGTTTCTGAGCCCTTTGGCCAATTCCTGGCCAATTTCTACCCAATTTGACAGAAGGAAAGAGATCTCAGAGATATTAAATTTCTATAAATTTCATTAAAAGAGGTGGCTGGGTAAAAGAGCCCAGCTATTACAGCAGCCCCATGAGACTGGGGCTCCAGCATATGCAGAGCCTTTGTTAGACAGCAGACAGTGGCTGAGAAGGACTTTTCTATACAAGCATTTCAGGAAATGGAAAAAACCATCTTTGACCAGCCCTTGCACCTTCAGAGCCGCCGGGGAACGTGGCTGGAGAGCCCTTGAAGGCCGTGTTACATTTGTTCTGCTGCCCGTGCGTGGTTGTTCATTCAGAAATGAACTTGTAAGCCCTCGAAATAGGTCAGGGGCAGCACGGAGGGAGCGTTCCCGCCTCCATCGGGCGTCTCCACACCAGAATAAATTCCAGCCGTGGAGATCTGGCTGATTTCTTCCCCCCACCCCAGCGCTCTCCGCTTTTTTCTCGCGGCTGAAAGTGCTGAGCTCCAAATTGGGAATTGGTTCCGAGCAGAGCCCCGCGCGCCCGGCGGGGAGAGGATGCGGAGGGGTGGAAGGAGGCAGCCGCGAAGGCCAACCGAAAGCTCGGTGTTATTAAGATTTTTAAGATATACAGTTTTGATAAAAGCTTGCAAGTAGCAAATTTGCTATCAAGCCTAATGTAGCATGGCAGATTTTGTCTGAGCTAGCAAAGGATCACATTTGCAGCTCCTCTGAGGCGGGGAAGTGGGCTCAATAGGCTATTTTCCACATCCATGCTCTGTTCCTAAAAAAAAAAGAAGGGGGAAGAGGGGAGATGGAAAGGAAAATAAAGACAGTTTCTCTTTTTTCACTTTGCCCTGGTTTTGCGTGTGTTTGCCCTGAATGTTAATTGCCGGTAACCTGTGCGCTCCACACCAGCTTTACCGTGGGATTTGTGTTTTGCTGGGTGTGCAAAGTTGCTTAGGAACACTTCCAGATGGATTGCAGAATTTTGGCAAGTCTGGCATGTTACCGATCTGTTGGCATTTTCGTTTTGACCCTCGTTTTGTGGAATTTATACCTCGCTACATCTTCCTGCTCCGTGCTGAAGCTGTGAGGCTGCCGAAGGGATGGGGGGAGGTGGAGACAGCATAAAATATCCATCAAAAGTTGGGATTGGTGAATAGTTGATATCAATCAGGACCTAGTTTCTGCTGTTTCTGCCAGTCTCTGAGCTTGGGTTATATTAAAAAAGGAGCATTTAGGGAGAAAAATGGTTAATTCAGCTGTCCCATCATCACCCAGAGGGAATCCTCATTTAGAGGGAGACTGTTTACAAGGGCTTGGAGGGACAGGACGAGGGGGAATGGCTTCAAACTAACAGAGAGGAGAGTTACATGAGATATTAGGAACAAATTCTTCCCTGTGAGGGTGGCGAGGCCCTGGCACAGGTTGCCCAGAGCAGCTGTGGCTGCCCCATCCCTGGAAGTGTCNCGTGTGTTTGCCCTGAATGTTAATTGCCGGTAACCTGTGCGCTCCACACCAGCTTTACCGTGGGATTTGTGTTTTGCTGGGTGTGCAAAGTTGCTTAGGAACACTTCCAGATGGATTGCAGAATTTTGGCAAGTCTGGCATGTTACCGATCTGTTGGCATTTTCGTTTTGACCCTCGTTTTGTGGAATTTATACCTCGCTACATCTTCCTGCTCCGTGCTGAAGCTGTGAGGCTGCCGAAGGGATGGGGGGAGGTGGAGACAGCATAAAATATCCATCAAAAGTTGGGATTGGTGAATAGTTGATATCAATCAGGACCTAGTTTCTGCTGTTTCTGCCAGTCTCTGAGCTTGGGTTATATTAAAAAAGGAGCATTTAGGGAGAAAAATGGTTAATTCAGCTGTCCCATCATCACCCAGAGGGAATCCTCATTTAGAGGGAGACTGTTTACAAGGGCTTGGAGGGACAGGACGAGGGGGAATGGCTTCAAACTAACAGAGAGGAGAGTTACATGAGATATTAGGAACAAATTCTTCCCTGTGAGGGTGGCGAGGCCCTGGCACAGGTTGCCCAGAGCAGCTGTGGCTGCCCCATCCCTGGAAGTGTCCAAGGCCAGGTTGGACAGGGCTGAATGTGTGACCCAGCTGATGGCATTCCTCACTCACCTTCTCAGTGCAATGAAACACATCTTTAGATGTGGCCTGGAGAAGACTGGATGTTTTCCTGTGCTGATATACTCACATTTTTCTCATGCATGAAGCAACTCTTCTTGTTTTAAGAGACTGTGGCATATTTGCCTGCTCAGGGGAGCATGGGGAGATGGCTTATTTTTTTATGGGATCAGGCATGTGTTCTGTTAATGCCCTCTGTGATGTGCTGCTGGTTTTATTTGCACCATTTACTGTCATTCTGTGGCTTAGTGACCCAATGTGCTTCTGCCCTGGCTCCCAGCACCAATCCTGAGCACCCTGCAAGCTCTGGCCACATCCCTGGATCATGTATTATCCTTTTGCCCTTCTTTCCCCTGTTTCTGTGTGGCATTTGGTACCTTGTGCAGTTTATTAATGCTTCTTTGTCACTGCCTGCCTGATGGGTTTTCTTTCTGCCTCCCTGCCGCATCCCTAATCTTCCAGTCTTGGCTTCATTGAAGGGGGAGAATCAAAACCCTGCTGCTTCTGCTAAATCAAGTGGTGTTTGTGTTGGGAAATGAGAGAGTGTGATGCCATCAAACTCACTTATTCCAGAGCTCCACCAGGATTGCATCCCGGCTGCTTGCAAATCACATTGTGTGGAGCCTGGGAGCTCACGGCTTGGCAGAGCATCTCCCATGGCTGTGCCCTGTCCTGACAGGAGGGAAGCTGCTTATTTCCCCCCTGTATTTTAGGAAAATATGGGGTTTGCCTTCTTAAGGGTGATGATGAGGCTCTGGTGCTGCCCCTCATCCCGTGTCCTCCCCGGCAGCAGAGCTGAGACAGGGTGACGTCCCCCAGGGCTTCCCTGGATTCAGCTGGCAGATCTTGTAAATGTACAGGACCATTTAGGCTTTTAAGACATCTGAGGTCACTTTTCATCGCAGGCTGGGCCGCTGCACAGTTTTACAGGGTCATAAAAGCCCTGACAGGAGTCATAAAAGCCTCCAATTGCACTGCACAAACCCGCGGAGTATATTTTAAGGGCCCCTGAGTTTTCATTTTGCTGCTTTTATGGGAACTCATAAAAGCCTCGATGAGCACAAGCCCTGATTGGCTCCTCAGCACGGAGGTAGTTAAAATTACAGCCGACGACAAATTGTTCCAGTCTAAATAAATCAGGGGTTTGCATGGAATGCAGGAGAGGAGCCCCGCTCCCCCTTCCTGCGCGCACGGACACGCGCACGCTCCGCGGGGGTTTGTCCCCAGTGTCTGCGTGTCACCACCCCGGTGACCTGTGTGCTCTGCTGCCCTCAGGGACATGTCTTGGCTGGCCTGGTCCAGGACATGTGCGTCCTGCTGAGCCCTGCACTGAGCTGGCCTCCCCTGGGCACGCTGTTCTGCTGCATCACTCACCCTGCATTATGCACACGCACGCGCCGTCCGCGTTCCCACCTTCCCTGCTCCCACCCTTGTGCTCCCTTCCAACCCAAACTATCCCATTGTCCCGTGATGATTCATGTCCCACACTGAACCCCCAGTGGCACTGCAGGGCTGTCCCTGCTTTTTGTGCACAAACAGATGTTCAACTGGCTGTCACCAAGCAGGGACAGCCCTCTGTGCATGGCGGTGGTTGTGACCGGAGGGGTTTGGCAGCCTTTTGGGGCTACATTATATTCCTAGTGAGCAATGTCAGTTTGTCAAGAGGGAAATATTTCACAGAAATAGCTTGTTGTGGTGTTTATTTTTAACATTACCTAGCTAGACTGAAATAAATAAGAGCAGTTGAAATTCAAATGTGATGCTTAGAAACTACAGAATCAGACCTCTGGGTGTGGCGTGACCTGAAAATGGGAATGCCTGGGATGAGTTCCCTTGCTTCCTGAGGGAGGGGAACGCTTCTTGGTTCTGGCAGTCTCACCTGACCAGCTGTTGTGATGGTGAGAGGGATGTGGTGAAGGTCAGTGCCACGGTGGGAAGGAGGCAAAGCAGGTGTTGGGGAATGGTTGCAGCAGCAAGTGGAGTGTTCTGGATTTGTAATGGAAATTTCCTTGGCTGTTGTCCTGCTCTCTGCACCGAGCTGGGAATGGTGAGGGCAGGTTTTAGTTGCTGGCTCTGCACCGAGCTGCTCTCCCTGAGCCCTTCCCTGCCTCTCATTCCCATGGGTATCTGCTTTGGGATGTTCTACCCTTCCCCTGAGCCAGCCCTCACCACAGGGAGGAAAGCTCCCTATCAGTGGCTCCTCCATTGCTGGGAGCTCCCCTTTTCCGTGGCTCCATGCCCAGGATACTGCCCATTGTGTGAGGCCATCCCTCGGTGTGACCTGCGGGAGCTCTGCCACCTCCCAGGGCTCAGACCAGCAAAGCCAAGCCCAAGGGACCAGGCTTGGGTCCCACAGCCCCTGGGAAAGGGACTGGCCAAATCTCAGCTGTGTGACCTTCCAGCCTGGAATCTGCTTGTCACAGCTTGGGAAAGAAAGGGAGCGATCAGAAAGGTTCTCTTTGCTCTGTGAAGATAAATGTGTCTTATTTCTGTCTTGCTGTAGCTTTATATAGTAATTATATCAACTACAGCTGATCAAAGCATTTGTTAAAGAGAAAACTATCTCTCCTTTGCTTTTGTTACTGTTTGCAGCCAATTTGACAGGCTTTATATCTCTGACTACATTTTCTCTTATTTTCCACGCTTGATTTCTCTTTTTCTCTTCCTTCCCCTTGTTGGCACCTGGCACATAGATGTATCTCCCTCCCCTCCTCCCCTTCCCCTTCCCCCTCCTTCCATCTGGCTTAATAAAAATGTTTTTTAAGCCATCTCAGGGACTCTGGAGCAGCAGCAGCACTCGTGCAAGTGCTCAATCTACCTGTGCCTCGTGTTCTGGCAGAGGTGGGAGCAGGGAATAGGGTGCCTCAGGCAGGCAGGAGAGCACCTAGAGCAGCTCCCCTCGCTCCTCACCTCTCCTGGTTTTCTGTTTTCCACTGTTATTGTTTCTTCAGGTGTTTGTGAGGGTTTAACCTCTCATCTCAGAGTTTTTCATGAGACTGGCACAAATGGGCTGACCTTTTGTCCGAGCCATATCCACAAATCCCAGAAAGCACATCCTTGCTGCTACTTTAATATTATTTCTTTTTTTAAGGATTCCTTCTTTTCCTGTTGACTTTCCATCTTTCTTTAATCTCATTTAAGACTTCTCTCTCCTCCAGTGTCTGTACTCCTTTCTCTCTCTCTCTGTTATTGGCTTTATGGCCAAATGCTTTAATTTATTTGCCATACAATATCTCTTTACCACCGTTCTGGGGATACAAATTGTTTGAAAGACGTTACAATAATATCCAGGCTTGGCACATCTGTTTGTCAGTGTGCAGCTTTTCCAGCTCAGCCGCTCAGGGACGGGTAGGAGGAGGATATTTTCCTCTGCTTGAGCAACTGGGGAGATTAGATGTAATTACCTGGGCTAAAACTTAGCTGGGATTGGGGTTCGTAAGACAAAATGTCCTGGGAAGCTGCTCCTTCCCCAGTATCAGCACTGTGGTATCGACATCAGCCAAAATGATTTGTACCCTGGTGCTGATTAGTGACAAATTCAATCCTTGCACAGGAAAGTGCTTGAATTGATAACTGGGGGAAGAGTTCTGGGTCAAAATAGGAGTCAGACTGGGGGGATTTGTGCTCAGACTGCTGGGGATGGTTGTGAATTTTTGGCAGGGTGGGAGTCTGGCTCTGTCCCTGCTGACAAGGGCGCTGGGCTTGTGGGTGCTCCGGTGGCTTTGCACAAAGGTCACAGCAGCAGTGGGGACAGGAGCTGTCCCTGTACCCATTCCCAGCTGGGAGCAGAGCTGCAGAGGAGAGAATGGCATGGCTGGATTTGCAGAGGGTCTCCAGTAGTCTCAAAGGTGATTTATTCCTGCTGATGCCTTTTAGCTGTGAGAACCCAGCTGCCTTGGGCTGGGCTGGGGGTAGTGCTGTTAAATCCCCTCTGCCTGTGCCTCAGGCAGGCAGCAATTGCCTCCCCCGTGGTGTTTTTAGCTCTCCTTATCAATGTGCTTCATAACTCCTAATGTACATTGATTGCTGTCTATTCCTCTTTTATTTTTGTGTTATGCTTGATTGCTGCTTTAGCAATAAGAATAGGGCTTTTAGCCAAAATTGTCTTTTTTGGATTGTGGAGTCCTGACTTTTTGGCTCTCTAATAAGTTTTGTGTTACGAGCCCACATTTCTCTGTTGACATTTTTCCTTCCAGCCAATTTCTCCCATAATTTTCCCCCGCGTTGGAAATGAGTCCTTTTGAAGCCCTGAGTATATATATTACTGATTGGGGCAAGCCTTTATTATCCATTGTGAATGTAATCAGGTCCTCATCACTAGTTTCTTGATAATCACTGAGCACCAGTTCAGTCATTAATTTCGTCTTTATCCATCATGTCTTCTTTCCACGTTATTTGCTAAATAGCTCGGACGTGATTGCGCCACTCGGCATCTGAGCTTGTAACTCTTTGCTTTCTTAATGTGTTTACATTGTCAGGATAATGCTGTCCCTGCTGCTCAGGTCTGGGGGATTTTACCATGAAGGATGCTCAGCCAGCTCCAGCACAGAGGAGATGAATACTCCTTTGTTGGATCATCACCACTGACGGTCTTTAGACCCTGAGGTTTCAATACTGCCTTGCCTGCGAGCTCTAATTTATTATCTTCCCCAATCAAGCTCCTCAGAGCTGTTTATCTTCCCCCTTGTTTGCAGCAGGGTGTAGAAATTCATCCTGGTGTGTGGTTTCCCTCCTGTGCCTGCTCAGGTCGATCCATATGTATCCAATAGGTCGAAGAGATCAAAAGCTCCAAAAGTAGGAAAATAAATGGATTACAGCAAAGACGGCCCAGTCGTTCCAACCACTCGGTAATGCCAATAATAGCTCCTTGTCAAAGAGATTTTCCAGCTCTTGCTGCCTCTGGGGGAGTCCTGTGGCACGAATGGATGGAAGGAGGGAATGAGGGAGGGAGTGGATGGAGGAGCAGAGGGTAAATGGCTGCTTTGGGATTTCATAGAATCCCAGAATGGTTTGTGTTGGGAGGGACCTTGAGGTCCAGTCCCACTCTCTGCTATGGGCAGGGACACTTTGCACTAGACCAGGTTGGCCCAAGCTCTGTCCAGCCTGGCCTTGGACACTTCCAGGGATGGAGCAGGCACAACATCACCAAGAACAATTGGTTTGCTCACTGACCAGTCCTGGCATTTGTGTTCTGCTTGTCTTTTTGGGGTGCCCTTATTAAACTACCACCCCCTATTGATTGCAGGGGTTAATTAGCCAGGACAGGGCTTAGTCCTGCCACGCTCATAACTTGTGGTGCCCAAGTTACACCTGTCCCAAGCCTCTCCCTGCTCCTGCACTGTGCAGTCAGGGAGCCCTTCAGTGCCTTTTGAGAAGGATTTCAGAGCTCCTCTGAATTCTGCCAGGGGGAAGCTGAGGCTGCAGACATTAAAACCCCAAACTTCCAACTGCTGCTGATCCCTGCACCAGTGTAAAAGGAGCTGAGGGATGACAGGGGCCTCAGGGGGGAAGACACAGTGATTTGCAGGATTGAGCTGAGCCCTGAAGACACCTCTGCTGCCCTCCCCCTCTCCCCCAGCCAAGTGCTCTGCTAACTTTCTTTCCCTGACAGGCTGCCATGCTCCCTCCTGGCTGCTTGTGCCTCATGCCTTCCCTCAGTCTGCAGGGATTGGGCACTTAACATAGGCAATGAGACTCTCTGTGATTACATTAGGCTTGTAAAAATTGAAAAAAACAAATGCAAAAGGGCTCTGAAATCTGTTTGAATCCACAGGCTGGTTTTTCAGCTGTAGGGGTTTGGAAAAAACATCCCCAAAAGTGGTTGTTTGGTACTTGTCACTGTGCCCTGCCTGGGTGGCAGTGGCTGTCCATGCTGTGACAATCACCCTGTTTTGGGGTGGCCAGTTTTGTGTCCCCACATGCTTGTGTGAGATGTTGGAATGTGGCCTCAGGGCAGGTGGCTGGGGGTGCTGTCATACAGCACACGAGGGGCAGCACCAGCTCTGTTTTGCTGCTTTTCTGAGCCCAGCTGATGATGGAGTCAGCAGGATGCACTGGGAATTTTCACAGAATCCTAGAATGGTTTGAGTTGGAAAGGACCTTGTGGATCTTTTAGCTACAGCTCCCCTACCATGGGCAGGGATCCACCTGCTAGATCAGGTTGCCCAGGGCATGTCCCACCTGGCATCGAGTTTTGGAAACTGATGTTGTGTTGCCACTTGGACCAAATTTCAATTTATTTAAATTAATTTGACCAAAATGTGGAACTGTAAGTGATGGGTACAGAGATCCTCAGCCCCAGCAGGGATCAGCAGAGAAAATCTCCAAGGGGAATTCATCCCAACCTGTGCCTGATGCTCAGGAGAATTAGGAGGACTCGTGCTACAGGACAACCTCAGACTGACAATCCCATTGGAAAGACAAATTCAGGAGGCAATGGATGCCACTGGATGGTGGCTGCAGGATAGGTAAAAAGCTCAGTGCCCTGCCTGCTAAAGCAGCAGCCTGGGAGCTCTCAGTGCATCCAAAACTGAGCAGTAAATGGATTTTAAAATTCTTGATTGTGTCCTTCTTGATCGTGTCCTTCTCCCTTCTAATGCACATCTCGTCCATCGGTCACCTCTCCCCATTCTCACTCACAGTTTCAACTTTCCTCTCTCCAGAGGCATCAGCCCCTCTGGATAATGTGCCCTGACAGCTCCTCTTAGCAGAGCTTTCAGCCTCAGTGTGCAGGGCTCTGTGGAAATGGAAAAAAATCCACCTGGTAAATGCTTCTATGGGCTGAAAACAAACTGCACTGAACACCCAGCCCAGGCACCTTCTGCAATTCCCAAAGCCAAGCAAAACCTCGAGGGGCTTAAAAATGAGCAGTGGCTGAGCTTTGGGATTTTTCTCCTATTTTTCTCCACAGCTGTGAAAAATGAAGGATGTGGGAGAGATTTTGCCAAGAGGAAATCAGGCAGTAGGGAAGTGCAAAGGCATCCGCTGGGTCTCATTCCTCAGTCCATGCCCAAGTCCCTCAGCCTTTGCAGAGCAGGGAAAGGGACTGGAGAGCTTGGGAGCCCCTTGTGCCCTGGGCACAGGCACAGGATAAGGCACCTGTGTTCAATTCCAGCTGTGCCCCCAGGATTCCTGGTGTGCATCTCAGCTTTACCAAATCCCCATCATTTCTGAAAATATTAAAGCTGTGCTTTCAAAAATCCTATTTTTTGATAGTTTCTTTGCTTCCCACCCTCCCCCCCCTTCCTATTTTCTCTCCCCTCCATCCCCCTACTCATCCACCATTCCTTACTGTCATCCATCCCTTCACTGTACACACATGGAGAGGGTCCTTTCTGCTATTCAAGCCCTGGGAGCTTTTTTTTGTTTTAATTAGGAATGAGTGAAGGCATCAAAGTGATTTGTAAGGGGCAGCATCCGGCTGTGGGATGCTGGGTCTTGCCCGTGCTGCTGGAGAAGGAGCTGGATATGTTCTGTTTCTTTGTGTGCTTTACAATTTCTTCTATTGTTTTAGGATCAAATAATTTACTTTGTTTTAAATACAAGGGCTGCATAAACCACCATCTGTATTATTTTGTGGACCCTGACATAAATTTCCATTATGGTGCTTATTAAAATGTCTCTTTAATGCCCAGAACATCGACAGCGCTTTGCAAATGTGTGGTTTTTTTCTCCACTGCCTTGTGAATTGACTGGATTTATCCCTGCCAGGAGTCTTTTGGAGGGTGATGCTCAGGGGGGAGGGAGAATCTTTTTTATCTCATCCTGTTCAGTGAAGCTTGTGCCCCTCACAGGGGCTCCCAGGCCACCTCAGCATGAGTAAGTAGAGGGCAGCAAGTCCTGCTGGGACAAGGCAGCCATGAAATGCACCAGGATTAAAAACTGGAAAAGCTTTTATGAAATATGTTTTCCTCTTTCTTTTTACCCTGCCCCCAAAATCCAAATATTTCCTGCGAGTGCTGCCGTATTATCAGAGCAGGGCTTTTCCTAGAAGAGATCTTTTTATTCTGCTCAGTGTTTGTGCAGTGTCTAGCCAGGCAAAGATCCCGTTCTCCATGTGTTCATAGGCATCCTTCTAATAACCGTGGTTAATAATGAATGACAACCATTAAATCACTTTAAATATGTACGAGCAGCACGACGGAGACCCTTGTTTCCCAGCACTGGTAATGCCAGTCAGGTGTGGATAAGCACGTTGCTCTCTTGTGCCACGGCCACAAAAGGGGGGACCCCGTAGAGAACCGAGGTAATTTGCCTGGTTTTTGCTTTATTTAGCAGTAATGCCTGGAAATGGAATCAGGAGAGAGACATTCCCACGTCAGGGTCGGGGGGCATCGGTTCCATCGTGGCGCGGCGGAGATTATGTGAGGCGGCAGCTGCTCTCCTCCGTGGGCTTCACGAGGGGAAAGCTCGTTTTGTGGCAGCTTGATTCCTGCAGGCAGAAATAATCCAGATTAGAGGGACCTGCTGTGCTGCTGGGAGCTGGTGAACAGCCAGGAAAGTCTCTGTGCCCATAAAGTTGGTGTCAGATTAGGGACTGTGCTACATCTGTCTGTAGAGGTACAGAACGTGTCCCTTCCATCGTCCCCACCTTCTGCCCTGACGTTGGACCATCTCCTCTGGCAGGATCCAAGGGATGCTCTGGCCATGTCTGCTTGAGCCTGTGTTGCCTCTGCTCCAACAGAATTGGTCTCTGCCTTTCTCTGATATTCTGTCTTTATCCCACAAATCTGCCCATGTTGATGGCAACAGGAGGAGGGACAGATTTTGGCAGAGCTGTCAAGACCCCTCCAAGGTTCAAGCAGCCGAGGGGGACACATGTCCTGTTCATTCTCACCAGGGTGGTTTGGCTGCCATCCCCATCAGGTGGGATGAGGTGTCTCCCTACCCTCTCCAAGCTCCCTGCAGCCCTCAGTCCAAAAGGAATCAAAACTCCCTGTTGTGCCCACACCAGCACAAACAAGAGCAGAATTTGTTCCTCTCTGCTGCTCCTCACGTGGCTGAAGCCAGCTCTGGGGTTTTCCACTGCCCTGTGCCTTGTCTGTCCCTCTCCCTCACGCTTACTTGGTCCCAGCATCCTGCTGAAATTCAAAGGAGCCTTTGGATCACAGGGATGCTGCCCAGATGCTTAACTTGTGGCTTTGGAGGTGTCTCTGTGCATGTCCTGGGGAATTGTGGAATGATGCACGGGGCTGCAAATGGCAACAAGAAGCTGCTTCTGGCTGCTCAGTGGAGTAGAATGGCATGAAAAGCCTGTCCCACTGTGATAAATTCCCCTGGTCATGATTCCTGACCTGCTGAAGTGGGGCAGGAGGATGAGGAATGCTGAAGCATGCTTGGGAAATGGGGAAGGAAGGGCACGAGCGTGGAAGAGGAGTGGATAAATTATTTAAGGTACGATCATTAGAGCAGTGGGAGGGAGGAAAAAGTAAATTTTATTGCCTTGTGCTTTGCTTGCAGTATTGAAAAGGGGGGAAAAATCATTTGGGATCAAGCTGGAATTCAACCTCGGTAACTGATGGCTGAAGGGAATTAAGGGAATTGATGCTGGGTTGACTGTTCCTCATTCAGTGAGAGTGGAGAAAGCTTTGCTCAAGTCTTTTCAGAGTGAGACAGGCCAGAAGGCCAAGGGAGCAGCAGAATCCTTTGGGATTGTGCTTGTAGAGGTCTGTTCCTGCTGCTGTTCTTGGTCTGGAAAACCAGAGAGAAAAGAGCAAACTCTTAGTGCCTCACCTTTGGATGGCACCTCAGGCTTTGTATGGATAAATCCCACCGGTTTTGGGCAGCAGCCTGAAGCATCCCCACTCCCCTGGTGTATGGTTTGGCAGGGCAGGCACTGCTTTCATCTCTGCTCCATTGATGGTGGGATTCTCTTCCCTGAATCACATAGCTGCACTTGGCTTTCTCCTTCCTTGTCCCAAGCCATGGTGGCAATATCCAGTGAGAACTGTCTCCCTTTTCTGGGATGGAGCTGCTCCAGTCTCCTGAATTGGACATGATGTTTCCTCCCAGGCCCTGGCAGAGGTGATGCTGCAGGCTCTGGACAAGTGCTTTTATAGTCTTTTAAGATTTCCAGAGCCACTCTTGGAGGGCCGTTAAGACCTTCGGCTGGTGATAATTGGATTTGTAAGACAGTGCAACATGTGATAAAGTGCTCTTGTTGGACAGGATCCCAGTTTTCTTCTATCATTCCTATTAATGTGATAAATGTCGCTGTCTCAGCTGATAGGGCCGTGTTGGATAATAAGATTGGAATCAGCTTTGATTTCTCCAGCTCAGTTCTGCATCACGGCTCGGCAGGAGAGACCTGGCCGAGGTGCCCATGCCTGGGATGGGGGTCTGTGTCCCTTCACTCTGCACTGATTCCTGCTGGCAGGGCAGGAGACAAGGAGATGGATCCAAGGCTGTGGCTGCAAGCCTTCAAACCCCTCAGCATGGAGTGGGTGAGGAAGATGGCCTTGGAGGAGCTGGAGGAGAGGCTTGGATGTGTCAGGCAGTGAAACCTCTCCTAATAAAAGCTGATAGCAAACAAATGTGGGAGCAGGAGGACAGCTGGGAAGCACAAGTCCAATTTGGAACTGAGCAGCTGTGAAATTGGACCCACTGACCACAGCTGGGGCTGGAGGAGGAGGGAATCAGGACTGGGAGGAAACCATTATGGCTATAGGTGATCTCCTTGCTCCCTGTGTGTCTCGATGTACCATAGTCCATAGGACATCCTACTTTGCTCCTTGGGAGTTGTGGAGCTGTGCAGGTCCTGGACCACAGAAGAGGGAGAGGTGGCACTTTGGCAGCCCAGCATGCTCCATCTTCTCTACCGTGGTGGTGGTAGCCAGAATGAACAAAATCTTTCCTCCAAGGCACTGAGCTGAGGCAGAAGGAGGGGGACAGGGTGAGGTTTTTACATGTCCAACCTCCAATATATTGGAGAATTAATGTTTGCTCTTTGTGTGCATAGATGAGAGGTGATTTCAAAAATCAGACAATCTCCTAAGATGTTTTTCTCTTTGTGTGTCTCCATTTCATTCCTCTGAAGATGTGCTGTGCTTCACTGACTCTTTGGGAATGGGCTGTGTGTGCTGGGGAGGATAATGCTGCAGCAGCGGGCCAGTGTCGGTGAGCAGTAAATAGTTATGACATCCTGCTCGTGGTTTTCGTAGGGCTTGTGCTTTTCCTTGCTAAACAAATGCCAAATGAAGCTGCCTTCCTCTTCGAGGGTGGTTTGAAGAGGCAGCTGGAGGCACCAGCCTTTGAAATTAGGTGGCAAACTAAGCCACTGTCTCTTTCTGCTTGATATTTTGTGCAAGATGAGGGCAGCAGGAGGAGAGTGCTGTGTCCAGCCTCCTGCCTGCCCCTTGCAGAGTGCTCGGCCCTGCTGCCAACTGTGGCCTGGGCCAGGGAGCTGCTCCTGAGGCTTAAAACATCACTGGTGTTTGGTGTGGATGGGGGCAGTGGCCAGAACAAGTCATTAAACACCCCCTGTGTTTAAAGTCGGACTTTGCCAGCCGTGCAGGCAGAACTCACAGCACCGTGAGGCTGCTGCAGGGATCTTCCCAGTATTATTATCCTCAGGTTCCCTTCCTCAGGGAGCAGCTGCACTCAAAGGGAAAGAGGAGCACACACTGTTCAAAGAGCCGGGCAAAGTACCCTGGGCCTGCTGAGCCCCACGTTGGTAAATGTTATTTCCCATCTTCATTGACTTCCCAGCGTGTCCTTTCCACTGGCTCTGATTGCTGCCTCTTCCACTCTGGGAAGCTGGGTTTGTCCTTTACTATGATTGCTTTGATCTATACAACAAAAAAAAAATTTAAAAAAAGGAAAAAAAAAATAGAGGGAGGCCAGCAGGCAGCAATGAAGAAAATCAAAATTAAAGAGAAAATATATTCACAAATAAATATTTCCAAGCCCTGAATGATCTGCCCTGTTTGTGCCACCTGCAGCTTGGAAGCAAAGTAGTTGAGAGCTCAACGTGAAGCTGAGCAGGGTTGGGAAGGATGCAAAGAGCAAGAATTGCAGCACACTGCTCCTGTTCTGGGATTTGGGAGGTGAACTGTGCCTGGAGGATTTGCTTTAGTGTTGGGAGAGATCTGGCGGGTCTTGCAAAGGCCCCAAGTGCTGCTGGGGAGAACAGGGATGTTGGGGGTTGGCAGCATCAGCATGGCCTGATGTGTGCTTGTGGTGGGAGCTAAAAGACTGAGAGAGGAAACTTTACCTCTTCTTCCTTATCTGGTGGAAGGTGGATCCGTATCTTGGATATCCAGCTGCTTCCCACGGTCCTGCTCCATCACAACAGGGCAGCCAGAAGGATTTGGAGTTTGGATGTGTGTGGTGTTTTTCTTGGTTGTGGTTTTGCATTGTCCAAGGATATTTAGGTTGGATTTCAGAGAAAGGTTCTTCCCCAGAGGGTGCTGGCACTGCCCAGGCTCCCCAGGGAATGGGCACAGCCCCGAGGCTGCCAGAGCTCCAGGAGAGTTTGGGCAGTGCTGCCAGGGATGCACAGGGTGGGATTGTTGGGGGGTCTGGGCAGGGCCAGGGGCTGGATGTGGTGGTCCCTGTGGGTCCTTCCAGCTCCCGTTCTGTGATTCAATGTTTGGACCAGGGAATGTCTCATTCAGTGGCCAAGCACAACCGGCCCCGGGTCTCTTATCATGCCAGGATCTTATCTCTGCCCTGCCTGCTCACTGCTGACAGCTGTGGCAGCTTCTGCATGGGGAAGGAGTGTCAAATATACCCCAAAAATGTGCTCTGCAAGGACGAGAGATCCCAGAGCAGAATCAAAAAGCAGCTGCTGCCTTATTACACCTGGCCTTGTACCCGGCGAGTCCATCATCGCCTTGTCGGGACTGTGACACTTCGTGTAGCACAGAAATCCTGCTGGGCATAATCCGTGTTAGACAAGCAGGGGATGCTGCCCTGCTCTGCCTACGAGATGGGACAGCAGAGATGGCACAAGGCAGCGTTTTCCAGCTGCTCCACAAAGGCCAGGCAGAGGAGAGATGCTCAGGGGCTCTGAGCCCCCTCCGCCAGATGTTTGCCAGTGGTTGCTGCCACCCATCATTATTAGCACTGAATTCCCTGTGTCCTCTTGCTGTGTTTCCAAGGCTGCAAATGCCCAGCTGCCTGTGCATCACCAGCTTGGTGGTCTGACCCTCAACCATCCCCTATTTTAACTTTTCTGGGCTCTGGTGTGTTTTATTGCAGCCCTGGAGCAAAGGACTGCTCCTTCATGTAGCACTTCATGTGCCACAGTGCAATCTTTTTTATTATTATTATTATTAAACGTTGCTTTTTTTTTTTTAATCTGGAGAGAACGGATATTTATAATTTACCACCTAGGGCTTGGTAATTAATATTTGTGTAGAGCTCTCAGCGATGTCTTGGATGTGAAATGTATTATATAAATAAAGACCGTCTTGCAAGCGGCAGGGGAAGAGGGGAATTAAATAAAAACCAGGTTTCTGCGATGTTTGTGGGAAAAGGTGAAGCTGGGAAGGGATTCAGGATGCCCAGCCCCCCAAGGGCTGTGGGAATTGTCACCTGGGATGCTGCGTGTGCAGGTCAGGGGCTGCCGGCGCTCCAGGCGCGGCGAGCCGAGGCTGCTCAGAGCACCTGGAATGAATTCGTGTGCTCACCCCGGGTCCCAGCAGAGCAGGAAATGGGATGCAGGAGCTGTGAGAGCCTGTATGGAAAACCTGGGGATTAAATGGGCTGTGGGGAGGGAGCTGTGGTGGAGGTGCTGCTGCAAGGGGGCCGTCACCAGCCGGCTGCTCCTGGGGTCAGCGGGTCCCTTGTCCCCATCCCCTCACCCCTCCGGGCTGCAGAGGGGCAGAGGAGGCACCGTGGAGGAGCAGCACCCTCAGACTCAGCCACAGGGATGTGAACCCTGCTGTCCCTAGGAAACCTCCACATTTCTCAGGTCACATTGTCCTGGTGGCACCAGCAGTGAGGATGAGGGAGAAAATCCCACTGCCCCTCGTGGGGTCCCCAGCCCCAGGAGGTTTTTTGTATTAGAATCCCAGAACAGTTTGGGTTGGAATGGACTCAAAGCCCACCTCATTCCCTCATCTGCCGTGGGAGCATCCTACTGGATCAGGTTGCTCCCACCCTGTCCAGCCTGGCCTTGATTGACCCCTTTGGGGAGGCATTTGGGATCACTGATGTCTACACGTGGTTAAATTCCTTCCCAGCAAACTCTGCCTGTTCACAATTTGACTTTAAAAGAAACCTATGAAAAAGAACTGGAAAAAAGGGGAAATAGTTGCAAACCCCTCCCCAATACTCTGCATGTCTCACAGCTGTGCTTAAAAAATTCCATCTGCTGCATCCCATCACAGGTTTTCATGGTCATAATAATTTCCCTGGAAAAGAGAGGTCTGGGTTGACTGGAATTATTACTGAACTGAGCTCAAACCACCAATTTTGGGTCAGGGAAAGGAAAAAACCATCTAGAAAACTTGTTTAATTTTCCAGAAAAATATTTGGATTTTTGTTTCAATTACTGTTTTTGGGGTTGTTTTCTTTTTGCTAAATGTAACAAACTGTTGTTATGAAGGTCAGAGAAACCTGCTACCTAAACCAGTGAACACCTGACAATGAAACAAAACCTTTATTTTCTGGTTGAACAAAATATTTAATTTGACTCAAACAATTTTTCACCTGATTTTTCACTTTTGTCATAAAATCAATTTCCTGCATAGCTCTGTTCTCCCACACTGCTGGCATTGTGGAATCAGGGTATCTTTTTCCTCTCCTTTATTTTCTTTGTATTACTTTCTCCTTTCCCTCCCTTACTTGTTTTTCTTCTCTTTTTTTTTCCCCTTTTCTGTTTTTCCCTTGTATTTGAATTTTTCTCTTTACCTTTTGTCTGATTTTTTCTTTCCCCCTTCTTTTCCTCACTCCTCCTTTCTTTCCCTTCCAGCCTTTCCCTCCCTTTCCTCAGCTTTCTTCCCCTTCCTGCCTTTCCTCTTTCCTTCTCCCTCTTTCTCTTGCCCCCCCTTTCCCCTTCCCCACCCTTTCATTTTCCCCCTTCTTCCCTTTCCCTGCCCTTTCTCTTCCTCTTCTTCTTC
>VZRX01011368.1:0-12618 GCA_013398075.1 Notiomystis cincta | reverse complement strand
AAACATCATTTCATCCCCATTCTTCTGACCTGCCATACCTAAAAAACCATTTCATCCACATTCTCCTGAGCCTGCCATAGATAAAACATCATTTCAGACACCTTCTCCTGAGATTTCCAGAGCTAAAATATCATTTCAGCCAGCATTTCATCCCCATTCCCCTGAGCTTTCCAAAGCTAAAACATTATTTCACTCAGTCTTCTGGCCTGCCATAGCTAAAAGAGAATTTCATTCCTCTTCTCTTGAGCTTTCCAGAGTTAAAACATCATTTCATACCCATTCTCCTGAACCTGCCATACCTTAAAAACATTTCATGCACATTCTCCTGTGCTTTTCAGAGCTAAAATATAATTTCATCCCTCTTCCCCTGAGTTTTCCAGAGCCAAAACATAATTTCACCCACATTCTCCTGACCTGCCATAAATAAAACATCATTCTGGCCATTTTCTCCTGAGATTTCCAGAGCTAAAATATCATTTCATCCCCTTTCTCCTGAGTATTTTAGAGCTAAAATATCATTTCATCCCCTTTCTCCTGAGTATTTTAGAGCTAAAATATAATTTCATCCCCTTTCTTCTGAGTTTTCCAGAGCTAATTCATGCCCATTCTCCTGACTTGCCTTAACTAAAATATCATCTCTTTCCCATCCTGAGGAAAACCTGGATTAAGGGGGAATTTCCATTTGTTAATGGAGGAATGTCATCCTTCCACTGCCCTGCTGCTGCAACCAAAATCCCCAAAAATGCCTCGTGGAGGAGGAGTTCACCAACAGGGGCTGAGCCACTTCTGCAGCAGAAACTCCATGACCTGAGGGACTGCTAAAACCCTAAATAATAACAAATATTTTATTTACAGCTGGAAAATGACCCCCAGAGGTTTGGGAGCAGCCCCTTCCTCAGCAGATGAATGAACACGCCAGAAATAATCCCTGGGAATTCCCAGATATTTTAACAAACCCTGGTGCTCCAAATGGCAAAACTTTTGTTCCATTACGTTTCACCCTCTGTTCTCACTTTTACAGTTTCCTGGAAAACCAAATTATTTATTTATTGGAGGAGAAGGAGGCAAAAAAAAAAAAAATCAATTGAAAATATTATATTCCCTGTGGTGTTTTCATTTCAAAACCCAGTTTGATTTTGTGTGTGTGGATATGAAATAAAGCCTTGAAATGAAAACCTGTGTTTCATTTTGAAATGTCAGCCTGGGCAACATTTTCAATCCAGAGATGAGACTTTATTCCTGTGTTTAAAAATATTGAAATAAGATTGCCCTGCTTCATTTTAAGCACTTCAATTTTTCATCACTTTGTTTCCCTCATTGCTGACTTTTTCCTCCTCTCTCCCCTCTGCTCATTTTTTTCTATGCAGAAAAAGGCACAAAAGCAGCAAAAATGTCATAAAAAATTATTCCCATCCCTGTTTTATTTTTTTCCCAACAGCTTAACATTGAATATTTTTTCCATTTATAAAAGAGTGACAAGTGGGGAAAAGGGAATAATTTAACTTTTTTCATGTTTTTTCACTTTTTCACTTTCCATTCTCCAGAATGATGAACTTTGCATGGGAAAAATATAAGGGGTGAGGGAGACATTCCTAAAATCAGAATATTTCTGGTTGGGAGCATGAATGTAATCAGTCCCTATTCCCAGGTTTATTCCAGGATATCTCCAGTTCAGATCCTGAACATAACCAGTTCCCATACCCAAAGTTACTTCAAGATATTTCCAGGTGGGATCTGAATATAACCAGTCCCCATTCCCAAAGTTACTCCACGATATTTCCAGCTGGGATCTGAACATAACCAGTCCCTATTTCCAGGTTTCCACCAGGATATTTCCAGTTGGGATATGAACATAACCAGTCCCCATTCCCAGGTTTATTCCAGGACATTTCCAGTTGAGATCTGAACATAACCAGTCCCCATTCCAGGTTTATTCCAGGACATTTCCAGTTGAGATCTGAACATAACCAGTCCCCATTCCCAGGTTTCCACCCCCCCAAACCATAATGGAAGACACAAGTGTGGAGGAACTGGTGACAATAAAATGGGATTAAACTGGAGCCTTGCCTTCACTTCCTTATGGAAAAGGAAAATCTCCTGGAAGACAAGGGAAATCCAGCTGTGAAATGTTTCAGGGCCCTGGGAAGGGTGGCACAGACCCCAAACCTCTGCTGGGCACATCTGAGTGAGGACAGAGCCACTTTGTCACTGAGGAATGATGGCAGAGTTTCCATTTCTGTTATTTCACGTGGCCCTGAAATCCAGCAGTGAATCCAGAGTGATTTGGGAAGAGAGGGAGCTGGGAAGGGAGGAATGTCAGACTCAGATTCGTTTTCTCCCCCACAAATTCAGCCCTTCCACGCTCCTGTCCTTCGCTCAGCCCCTGCTGACAGGAATGGAGAGCTCCTTGCTCCTGGTAGGGCTGATTTTCCAGCCAGTTCCTGGGAAATAACCACATTTTCTGTTCTGCAGAACTTTTCTGCAGGTCAGGAGCTGCTTTGGTACCACAGGAGCAGCTGGCTCAGGGCTCACTTTGGGGTTTGCACTGGAATCAATCCCAGCTCTGAGCTGTGCCCCACCCCTGGAAGTGTCCAAGGCCAGGTTGGGTTGGCTTGGAGCACCCTGGGATGGTGGAAGGGGGTGGGACTGGCTGAGTTTAAGGCCCCTTCCATCCCAAACATTCCATGATTCCAAGATTTTGTGAGCACAAAACTCCTTTGCTCCTCGAGATCAATCCCTGCTTGTGGGAAGCAACATCCCCAATCCCCATCCAAGCCATCCCAGGGATCCAAGAAGCCTCCAAACCTCAGCAAGGCATTCCCAGAGCAGAGGAGAACTGGGGAATTCCAGGACAGGCCCAGGGACAGAACTTTCTGTGGAAAAAGGGAAAGAAAAGGAAAGGAGCAGCTCTGAGCTGGATGAACCAGGGAGTGCTTCTGTTTTAATAATCATTAGCCCCTTGTGCAGATAGGGCAGTGACTCTAGGATTCATTTATTTTGGGAATTTGCCCCAGCCCAGGGCTCTGTCTGCCCCTCCTCCTGGGCCTTTTGTTGCTGCTGACTGGGTTTAACCAACGTTGACACTTGAAGGCCACAAATCAATCTTCCAAGGACAAGATGGCCAAGATCACTGAATTATGGGCCCCTTCATTATCTTTAGGTACCTGCTCAGGACAGATGAATTGCCTTCAAGTCAGGGCAGAACGTCCTCCAGGGAGCAAGCAAAGAATAATGTGCAAACACTGACTGAGAACACGAATGTGCACCAAAGGAAAAAGGGAAAAAACACACATCCCATTTCTTTTCTTTTCCCCCCACTCATTCTGCTTCCTTTATGTTCAGTGGCTGAGGGCTGCTGGTGGAAGATGGAGACATTTATTAATTCTCCGTGCAGCAAAGCAAACAGTGATCTCCATCCTCTGGGATTCAGAGTCTGCTCTCAGCTGTCCCTGAGGAATCTTCCTCCCCTGCCTAATGGGCTCTGACCATAGCAGATCCATTTAGGGGGGACCATATCATTTTCTAAAGCCTCATTTAGGCTCACACGCAAAAAAAACATGGCCCTGTCACAATGAAGAGATTTCAACTCCTTCAAGCTCCTTTCGCTTTATTTCTCGTAGCTGATTTGAAATGCAGGGCTGGATTTGAGAAAGGAGAGGAGAGGGAAAGGAAGGAAGGAAAGGAAATAGCACAGGAGCTGATTTTCCAGAGCTGCATGAAATGATGGATTTTAAAAGTCCATTTTAAAGAAAGTGGGGGAACATTTTTAGAAGAAGTGCCTGCCCTAAAAGAGGGAGAAGGGAAAAAGACATTATCTGGTCTGGTAGTTTTCAGGAAGTTGTGGTCCCAATTCCCTAAAAATAAAATTCCTCTATGTTCATCACTTTGCTTATTACTCCTGTTAGAGCAGCACCCTCAAAACATCAGCAGAATTTGGGATCCTGTTGTAAAACCAGATTGCCCAGAGCTGGTGATTGACTAAACCTGCAACAGGGTGGGAACATGAAAAAACCTCCCCAGAAGGGGCTCAGGAGCTCAGAACTTGTTTTTAATCTCAGTTTCAGCTGAAAAATGTAAATGTGATCATTATTGGTGAACCCAAGTGTGCCAGAAAGATTTATTTTGGTTTTATGGAAAAGCCCAGCTGTGAACACAGCGAAATTTTGGTTCTGTTAAGGTTTGACCTCTCTCATTTCCAGCTCCACACTGGGACAGAGATGGTGGCAGCACAAGACTGGCCAGGAATGATTTGACAGAAGCGAGGTGACCCATCCTGGTGAACATGGGAGGGAATTTCCAGGTGGGAAACTTTCCTGGATGAGACTTTTCAGCCAAATCAAGTCCTGTTGGAAACCAGCACCAGACAGAGGAGGCTGCAGTGGAAGCTCGTAAAATAAGAAGAGATTAAAGCAGAACAACAAGAGCAGAATGAGATCTCCTCCCTCCTCATTCATGGAGGAGTTTCATGTTGAATGTCCATGGATTTATTCCCGAGTTCCCTGTCCAGGACACCTCCCAGCTGCCAGCCTGGGCAGGAAAATCAGCCCATCTTTCTAGTAAAAGGCTGATTTTCTGGTAATGCCATTAAAGAGGACATTCTGGAACAATAAGTAATCTGTTCTCTGGGATATTTGCACGTTGGAATTCCTTTTCCCTTCCCTGATTTTTTTTTTTCATAAGGAAGAAAACTGAATTGCTGTAGATAATCTAAAGCTGACCTGGCTAATTTATGGAGGATAAAATGATTGGTGTGGAGCCCATCTCGGGGAGTTTTATCTTTTCTGGGGCAGAATTTTAACAGGTAAAATTTAGTGCAGCTCTGAAATCAGCAGAGCAAAGATCTGCTCCTATAAATTTAAGGACACTGAAATATTCCCTAATATTTCAAACCCTTTTGGAGCCTCCAGCAGAAAGGGATGAAGCTGCTTTGAGGGCCTCTATGAAGTGATGGAATGACCCCAATTTGGGCTCATTAGAGATCAGAATCAGGAGTGATTTCCTCGAGCAGAGGAAGGAAACCTCTGCTGTGGGATCTGCCTGGGGTGGGATATCAGGATCCTGTTTGTCCCCACATCAGCACCAAATGATGTGGAATGAGGTGTCCCAGCTCCTCCCTCCCACTCTAAAGTGGTTGAGCAGAATCCCATCATTCCAGTGACCTCTCCTGGGAAAAATGCAACTTTCACCCAACTCTCAGGAGCCTGGAGGTTGCTCCAGCTGGGAATTTCTGAGTGGAGGAAGCTGCTTTTTGCCTTTTCTCCTCATTATTTACAGCCCTGGGGATTCAGAGATCCTGTTGTGTTTCACTGCCATGAATTTGCTGTTATTTCCAAAATTTCCTGTAAAATGTTTAAACCATCCCTGTTGGACATGGAGCATCCAGAGCCTTTTCAAAGCTCCTTGCCCAACTCGGGAAATCCCACGATTTTGTGATTCTTTGGGATAATAAATAAACAAGTGGAGCTTGGAAGAAATGGAAAAAAAACCCACCTTCACCACATGCACTTATCCAGTGGTGTGGTTGCAGTTTGTTCCCTTTCCATCATTCTTAAACCCATTTCAACCTCTGAGCAGCCTGGGCTGCTGGGAGCTTTCCCCACAGATCCAAACCCATTTTCTCCTCCTTTCTCATCCTATGGCAGCTCCCCAGCCAGGATTTCACCCAAAGTGCAAAAATGCTGCTTTTGAAGACCAAAGGCATCACTGCTGCCAGCTGAGCCTTTATATCTGTAAGAAATGAGAACTGAAATCAAGATAAAAATGAAACTCCACCCTTTCTCAGGCAGCCCTCACCTAAATATCAAATCCAGCATCCCAGGAGCAGCTCCAAGATATTTTTGTGGTCCTGAGCTGGACTGGGGACAAGAATATTCTGTACAAGGACTGCAACAGGGGTTTTGGGAGGAACCATCCTGCCAATTCCTGCAGCTGGAAACACAAGGAATATGAGGATTATGGAGAGACTTTTGTTTTGGGGTTTTAAGCCCCATTTCCCCCCATTTTTAGGGAAATGTTGGGTACCAGGCTTCCACTGGTGAGTGAATCTACAGGACACACTCCTAACAGAGCCCTTGGAATTAATTTGAGAGGTTGGAACGAGCGTGGATTATATTTGTCTGGAAAATAACATTTATTTATCTGGTGCACTTCAAATGGACTCGAGGGTCTCAGAGGTCTTTTCCAACCTTAGAGATTCTATGAAATAGAATTTTAAAAAGCCCTAATGGAGCTTTCTACCTTAAGCTCTTCTCTAGCTCCCAGCCTAAGATCTGGTTACCTCACAAATGGGAATTCTACACAGCATAATTCCATTGAAAAGGAAGGTGACTTGTTGGGATCCCACATTTTTGTGGAAACAGGTAGACTCTGACAAAATCTTACTTTTTTAAAAATAATCTCTGCCTGTAGCTGAGAGGTTGCCAGGGTAGCTGGGTAGGAATTGATTCCTTGCAGTGTTTGGAATTATCAACCTCGAGTTCCTCTCATGGAATCCTTTAGGTCGGAAAAGCCCCCTGAGATGATCCCCTTGTCCAGCAGAGCAGAGCCCGGAGTGCCACGTCCCAAAGAGGCAGCTCCAGGGGGTGTGGGGGTGATGAGCTGATGCTGCTCACCCCAATATCCTGGCAAATAGAGGACATCCTTAAATCCCTTGGATTATACACTGGAGATAATGTGGAGCTGGAGGAACTTCAATCTGTGTGTTCTTCTGACTAAAGGGACTGGGTGAAATCAGAATTTGGGCAGTAAAGAGAGGTAAAAATGAGTTGCTGAATAAGCTGTGGCAGTGTCAGAATGGTGCACCCAGAATTCTGCCTGGTAAAGAGTTCCTGGGAATAAAAAAGAGAAAAAAAAGGTGTTGAACTGGCTCTAATTTAGCGTCAAAGCTGCAGTTGCTGACAGCCAGGCGGGCAGGGCCCTCTGCAGAGGGTGTTTTTCATGGCTGCAATCTCCTGTCATTGCTTTTGCAGAAGTGGAATTAAAAATCTTCCCTGCTTTGTGGTGAGGACAGACAGATGCTTTCCTGCTTTAATTCCTGAGTGGCCAGAACATGCTCGTTGACATTTCAGCTTGATGTTTTAATTGGCTGATTTGAATAAAACTCAGACAGGTTATGTTGCTCCGTTTGATTTCGTGTCTCCCGGCCCAGCAGCCAACAAAAAGAAGACAGCAGGACAAGGAGGGGCACTGACTTTTCACCTCCCTGATTCTCTCCCTGTTTTGTTGAGCTCTTAATATATTTAAATTCATGCCTCGTTAAATTAGCCCTGTGTCCTGCAAGGACTGAAGTCACACACAGCAATCCAAGAAGAGGGTGCCCAACATTCCTGCTAATTGTCCAGGAAAATGTTTCCTTTTGGGATTTTGATTTTATTTTTTGATGAATCTGTTTCTTCCTCACAAGCAGCTCTGAGGGTGAACCTGGGATGTGGCACTTCCCAGAGGGGTTGTGCTGCAACCCTGGACCACAGGAGGTGGTTCCTGGGTGTTTTCCAAAGTGAGAAGGTTGGGCTGGACCACTCCTCCCCATTCCCAGCATCCCAAGGAGAAGGGGAAAGGCTCCTCTGGAAGCTGGGCACGTTTCTGTGTCTGCAGCAGCAGCATTTCCAAAGGCTCAGGGGCTGCTCAAAATCCCTCGAACCCAAGGAGAAGGGGAAGCTCTCAGGGAAGGAGCATTGTGACCTCACTAAGCTGGAAATCTGTGGGAATCAGTCAGGACTGGGGCAATTCCCTCTCCTGGTCAGAAAAGTGAAGGCTCAGAGGGGCTGGATGGGGTGAGAGGAGAGCCCAAGGAAAGGAAATGCTCAGCACAAAGGCTGATAGACTCAGTGCTTCTCATTTCGGATTCATTCGGGATGTGCCCAAAAACTCTCTGAATACTGCAAAATTTGGAGGTTGGGAGCCACTCAGTACTTACTGTGGTGAATAAATCCTGACAGAACCACACCAGCACCAGCTATTTCCCACCCACCTGACTTTCATCCTAAATAAATCTGTGTCTGCACTGACTGGGTTTGCATTCTTACATAAACATGGACCATAAAATGAGGTGCAGATTCTGCCTTAAAGCAGGGACATCTCAATATCAGCACCTGCAAAACCACTGCAAGCCCTCCTGGTGGTTGTGACTGCGGGGTTTAGTCCTGCAGAGGGAGCTCAGGAGGGTGCTGGGTGCTCCAGGATTCCCGGGGGGAAGCAGAGGCTGGGTGGGAACGAGCTGGCTCATCCCAGGTTGGTGCAAATCCCAGCACGGAGCTGCCACAGTCCATTAGCAGAGCTGGGCATCCATCTCTGTCAGGGCAGGTCAGGGCTCAGTGAGCCTGGAATCTGAATTCCCTGCACCCTGGAGATCTCTGGGTGGGATGGGGGTCACAGCCAGGGCAGCCCTGGAGAACCTCCAGCTTTGGCTTCTGCCTCCCAAAAAGAGATTTCAGCTTCACCTACAGAGCCCCCCGGGTTTTCTGCTCTGCTGGAGCCCCCAAAGTCTCCTGCTGCCCCTCTCCCAGTCCTTTGTGTTCCCATTTCCACCCCACATCGTGTTTGGTCTGCCTGAAAATCCACCCTGGATTCCAGGAATAATCCAGCAATAATAAATTGAGAAATGCCTCAACTGCACCAAGCAGAATTTTTTTGATCCATAGGTGGCTTTGCTGAGAAAAAAAAATGAATCAAGGGAAAACTCTGAGGAGAATCAATGTCTGTGGATCAATCCTGATCTGCTGCCGTTTGTCAGATTGCCATCAGATCTGTTTCCTTGGTGATTACTCCCCCTAAACTCAGAATCTGGGCTGTAACTGTGCAAAAATGAGAAAAATTCCTGCACTGCTAAGATATTTCTGATGGAATAGAGGCAAGTCCATAAGAAACGAGTTCTTCCTTCCCATCAATCATTTGCCAAACTAAATTATTGCAGAGTTCTAGGACTGAGCTCCTGGAACCCCCTAAGAAACATCTTTTTGGAATTCTAAATTGAAGAGCAGCCGGAAGGGAAGAGCGCCCAGCAGTCAGGAGAAACCGCGGCTCAGGGAATTTGTCAGTCCTGGATATTCTGATTTCCACCTGGGAATTTTCATCCTGGGCTGGGCTGGAGCTGGGATGTGACACCCCTTGGAGGGAGAAGTGCCCAGGGAAGGGAGTTGCTTCCCCCGGGGTGTTTTGGGAGGAATCTGACCTGGGTCAGCTCTGGAAATTGAGTTGGTGCTCCTCCCCTCCCAGCTGGGTCCTTCCAGCTCTTCCCAGGATCCATTCCTGGGGGAAGGACCGCTGGTCCCTGGAGCTGGAGGTGTCCAGGGGGATGAGCCAGTTCTTGGTGCTGTCCCACCAGCCTGGGCCCAAAACCCAGCTGAAATAACATTTTTCATTTTATCTTTGGCTCAAACGGTGCCGAGCGAGCAAAAAACAGAACCAGAGCCGTGATATTAAAAACTCTTTGTGCTAAACTTCATGATAAATTTTACTTTTTGGGTGGATTTTACCTAGAAAACCCTTCCTAGGTTCCCATTGGATTCCAAAATCACCCACACAGGTACAAATCCTGTTGATTTGGGGGAGAAAAGCTCCATATGTGCCCGGGGCCAGAACTGGAGCCTGTGTGCTGATATTTAGCAAGAAACAGAGACTTATTTTCTCCACGTAGCAGAAAGGAAATTGTGCTTTACTGTATTGTTTACCCTTCCCAGTACTTTAATTTTCCCTTTGTTTAATATTTCAGCAGAAGCCATTTATCTTCCTGGATGATCAAATAAACTGGGTGGTAAAAAAACGGATATTTAATTCATTGAGAGGGGGAAATGGTATTAAAGGTGGACTGAAGGGATCTGGTTTGGAAACCTCACACTTGCCTCAGTGCTCAAGGGGGGACAAAAAAAAGGGGATTTTTTCGTCCCAAAGAAAGATTTGGGGTTTCCTTTCCCAGCCCTGCAGTGCAGGGGGTGCAGCTCTGATATTTGGCTGCTTTAAAAGAGCCAAATCCTGCTGGGGGCAGGCTCCTCCTCCTGGAGGAGATAAGGGCTCTCAGGGTGTGGAGATAAAGGGGATTTCAGGGGTTACCAGGATTTGGGAAGCTCGGGGAGCTCCTTAGGAGAGAAGGGGCGAGGGTTGAGCGCTGTGAGGTGCCAGCACCGAGAGCAGCCTGAGAAAGGGGAGTTTTCCTTCAGCCACCATGACCTTGGTCCCGGTTTTCCCAAGGCTCCAGAGGGATTTGCTGGGTAGGAGACCAGGCTGAAGCTGACCCCCCCCCGGCTCTGTGCCTGGTGAGCTTCTCTTCCAGTTTGAAGCAGGAGCAGGTCTGGCAGGACTTGAAAAACTGCCTGGAAATGGGAAATTTTAAAGGATTTTTCCCATTTAAGATTTTTTTTTGGCATGTAAAAAGCCAAGATTCCCTTCCCGCTCCACCATGCAGCTCACGGGGTGCAAAGAGTTATCTTTTTCTACTTTTTATTTTCTTACTCAGCCTTTTTTTGAGAGTTACTTGAATAGAAGGTGCTGATGTTCCCTGTGACAGCACAGATTTGTGTCAAGGCACTCATCACCATCCCTTTCATCATTTTCCTCTGGGTTTTGAGTGGAAAAATGGAAATTTAATACTTAAGTGGCACCTATTTGATTACAAATACACACTGTTTGAAATCTGTTCCTTAGCCCAGTTTTGATGGAGAGGCTTTGCCTGGCAGACTCACAGAATTCATGTAACCAAGCAAACAGATAAATTACAAAGATTAAAGCTCTTCTTTCAAACCCATCTCTTTTTGCTGAAATGAAACTGATTAAGAAATCTGCTGTGGGTATCAAAGCTCCTTTTAAAACACCTTCTCCTTTGCTCTGATCTGGATTTTTGGGGTTTGAGGAAGGATTAAAGCAAATTAAGAGCAGGAAAGTGTAACAACACCAGGCCTTTGAGGACCAGCCTTAATTTTTCCAGCATATCTCACCTAACCACAGGAATATTTTTTCCTGTGAAGGAGCATTTAAATATTTATTTGAAAATGGTGAAGTGCCTTCCTATAAAGACACAAATCATTGTTTGAGTTGGCAGGCCCGAGAGTGAATAAAATACCTGAAAGTGGCTCAGATATTGACATTTATTATTTTTTATGAGAAAAAAATGTGCCCTCAAAGAAGCCCTCAAAATCCTTGATTATTTTTGGGAGCAGGCTGTGGGTAAAAAACCGCTGTTGCTACATCAAATTTTGGAGAATAAGAGATAAAGTAACCCAGAATTCACAATCTATGTAGGTTTAAGTGCTGGTTATAGAAATTTTTAATTCTTTTTTACATTTCATAGACTCAGAGCCTGGTGTTTATGATGTTACAATTTCAGTGGTTGAAGTGTTGGGGGTTCATTCAATCACTGTTGTACTTTCAGTTTAAAAAATCTGATTTTCTTTGTGGAATCTCTGGAGTTTAATAAGAAAGTTGTGCTCCCATCATCACCTTGATGAAGGTTTTATTGTGAGGATTTGCTCTGAAATAAATGATGCCCATCCAGGGTCATTATGCCACGAGCCTTTAATTAAGACTTTTTTCATTGAATGACAAAAATCTGTTTGGAAAGAAAAGGAAAAAAAATTACAAGCACATCAGAGGCCACAATTTGATAATTTTAATGCCTGGTGTGGAAATAAAATGTGATCTCCACTGTGGCTGCAAGGACTGGGGCAGGAAAGAGAAGGCAAAAGAAGGCAAAAGAAGGAAAAAGAAGGAAAAAGAAGGAAGAAGAAGGAAAAAGGATCCTGGCCATGATTGATGAGGGAGAATTTGTTGACTTGCACTGGTTCTGCTCCGAGGGGAGGGGGCAAACTGAGGAATTTCTACCCCAAAGCTTTAAAGCAGCACATTCAAACAGACTTTGGGTTCAAATATACAACGTGCACACACAAAAATAATTAAAAAAGAAAAGCTTAATTTGTTTTCATCTGCTGGTTGCAGCCCGAGAGGTGAAGTTTGTTTTTCCCTCTTGCACCAGCTCAGGGAGGAGATACGCCCCATATGCCACCAGCTCTGCTGCCAGATGTTTGCCAGAGGTTTTTCCCTCCCCATCCCCATCCCATTCCCAGCTGTTTATTCCAGAGGGCCTTTCCAGGCTGCTGCTGGATTAACAGACCTAAAATGAAGAACTCCTGCTGCAGGCAGGGACAGCAGCTGCCCCGTGGTGTCTGGGGCCAGGGCTGGCCCTGCTCCTGGAACAGCTCAGGATTTCCCTGGATTTTTGGAGGGATCCACATTTAACAGAAGAGGAGATGCCCACGTGAGAGAGACAGAAATGATTCCTGGGTTTGGAGGTGTGTGGTGGTCAGGCCAGAGGGGACGGGGTGGAAATGCAATAATTATTCCAGTGGTGGAAATGCAATAATTGAGCTGGTGCCACTTCCCCAGGACAAATAACTCAACCCTTGGGCTGCCCCAGGAGAGGGATTTCAGTGGGATTTCAGTGGGAGGGCTCCGAGCCCACCAAATCCCGAGGGAAAATGTTGTCCCTGTAAATCCTGGAGAGCTTTGGGTGGGAAAGGGACTTTAGTGCTCCTCCAGTGCCCAGGGAGGGAGAGCTCCGACCACCTCAGGGTGCCCCAAACTGGGAGAGTCCCAGTGAACAGCACAGCCCAGGGTGTCCAGCACTCCTCA
>VZRX01011363.1:31936-57365 GCA_013398075.1 Notiomystis cincta | reverse complement strand
CCTTCCAGCTCAGGAGATTCTGTAATTCTATAATTCTCTTCAAGTTTCTCCCTGACAAGAGCTCTCTGGGAAGAAAATTGTGGTAGTTCAGGAGTAGGTGGATCATCTTTCACTCCTGTAATTCTGAGGTAAAATAACGGTTATTTATTCAATATAACCACAGAAAGCAGTGAAGTTCATTGTGGAAAGGAACAATTTTGCTGTAACAATGGCAACAATCCCCTAAGAGACTGGCACTGTGCCAGTTTGGCCAAGGACACAGAGCAGAGTTCGCCTGTAGACAGCCCCACTTCTGAGGAGCCTTCCAAACAACCCCGTGTCGGAGCTGATGTGTTGAGCACAGCCCCAAACCCACGGCCTCTGTACAGCTGCTGAGCTCATTGCCTGGCACCCTCGTGCTGTCTGACTGCCAGGACCAGTCTCCCAGTGGGAGCAAACTGGGTGCCTTGGCTCCAGCTCCTTCCAGCTGGGCGGTGCTGTCTCCCCTCGCTGTCACTCGCACCACCCCAGCCCCGCACGAGTTCAAGAGGAGGGGAGAAATAAAGGCAGACAGAGCAGGGGCAGAAAGCCCTTTCCAGCTTAGAAACCAGCTGGGCACCACAAATTCTACCAGGAGATCCAAATAAGATCCAAAGAGACGGGAATCATCACCCTGACATAAACAACTGGACATCCATTTGGAACGTGTCACTTCAGCTGGAGAGGCTTTGGGATTGCTCTGCACTCAGAGCTTGCCAAGGCCATGGGTGAAAGGACAGCCTGGGAAAAGGATTGTTTGAGTTTCCTTGCTAACAGCACTTCAGAAATAATGGGCTGTGAGTGATGCACAAGGTTTGACCAGGCCTGTAGATCATCCATCATCTGATGAGGAGTCTTTGTGTGCACAGGGTCAAATTAACACAGAGCCAAATGTTGGAAAGCGCTGAATGTGCCTTCATGTCCCCCCAAAAATGGGTTAATTGGGTTAATTAAAATTTCTTTTTAAGGCATTTGAAGTCTGGCTGGGACTTAAGTTATAATAACAGAACTGGCCTGTGGTAGAACTGCTTACAAACTACTGTGTGTTATCAGGTACTGCAGAATAAATTTTGGTGGAGTTTGTGGACAGGACAAATCAGCTTTGAAAATGCAGAAAATCACCCCTCCCCCAAAACTTTTATATTTAAGTACAGTACTTCCCTACAAGGTTTTATAATCCTCTTTTCTTGGTTTTGAAACACATTAAATGAATCCAGCGCAGCTCCTGACATCTTAATAAAACTGATTGACCTAACACAGTGGGGCTTTTCAGAGTACAAGTTCCAAAAATTAATTAGAATTTGTACAATTCTCTCTAATTTTCAATAGGAAAAGCATGAAATTTATTTAATGTTTTCAATGAGCAGCAAGGAGAGATCAGGGCAGAAAGGCTGAATTTCTCATTCATTTCTGGAAAGGGAAAAATAATCAGACCAGCAAAGGTCATTGAGGAATTCAAATCCATAGTGCAGCTTGCCTGCTTTCAGTAATGCTGCAGAAAGTGTGCACAGGGTTTTGAAGGGGAGTGCTGGAGAGATCCTGCCTGAAAATAAGTTCAGCTTTTAGCCAGGTCAGTGTGGGGCTTCAGAAGGCACTGCACAGCCACACAGGGAGTGGGAATGGGAGTGGGAATGGGAATGGGAGTGGGAGTGGGAATGGGAGTGGGAATGGGAATGGGAATGGGAATGGGAATGGGAGTGGGAATGGGAATGGGAATGGGAGTGGGAGTGGGAACGGGAGTGGGAGTGGGAATGGGAGTGGGAATGGGAATGGGAATGGGTGTGGGAATGGGAATGGGTGTGGGAATGGGAGTGGGAATGGGATGGGGCAGCAGCAGGGATCAGGCTGGGTGAACACAAGGCCTCCCTAAATTGTCCCAAAGAAACCCACCTTGTGTGCCAGCACTGGAAACCTGTCGTTCTTATGCAGCTCTAGGCAAGTGTTTTCTCAGGAATTTGTCTTCACACAGTGATTTTAGTGGTGATATCTTCATTTCCCTTATCCTGGAAAGTCACTAAAGTCACCCTCAGTGGTGCATCCAGTCTGCACTGTCACCACGGCCCCACCCGTGTCCCCTGGGCTGGAGGTGACCCTGTCCCCACCACTGACCCCAACTCTGCCCTGGCTGGGACCTGCTCCTGCCTTGGCCTCAGACCTGATCCACCACGGTGGATTTGGGTGATGGGGACTCCTGGTAGAGCCTGGCCACCACTGCCAGCCTGGCCTGCTCCCCCTGCTCAGGGATGGGGAGGTTCCTGCTCTTCTGGCCTCAGGCTCATTCCTGCTCCCCATCCCTTTGGGAGCAGCTGACACTACAGAGAGGGCCACAAAGCACTGGACACCTGTGCCAGTGTGTCCATGACCTTGTGGACACATGGAGAGGTTTGATTGCAGTAGCAGGGAGCCAGCCTGGATATCCCAGGTGATCCTTCCCAGCTGGATGCTGGTAAAAGGCACATGCAGAGAATGCAGATGTGCTGGAGGCAAATTCCCAATTACCTGGGGTATTCTAAAGAAATGAGGGCACTGGCTAGATTGAGAAGTACCCCCTAAGAAGTGTGCATTTGATAAATTCTTCCTGGTGAGATTATGGGGTGTTTGGGAATAACTCCTCTGGCTCGCTTAGAAAGCAGAATCCCCGGAGAGGGGATTGGCAGGAGCTGGCTTTGCTGTGAGCCTCGTTCAGGCTGCTAAGCTGATTAAAGGAGGCTTTGGGTAACGTGTGTCATGTCTCAGCACCGGGGGATGAAGTGTTTCCTGACTTTCGGGAGCCAGAGCAGGCTCAGTGACACCAGAACAGCTCCAATTTCCCTTGAGAGCAGCTCACCTCTGCCTCCCCTGGCTGCTCGAGCCAAAGCCATTCCTGTCCCTGGGTCTGTGATCCGTGCTCCAGGAGGGACTGGGAATGCACAGACAGGGGCTGCTGCTCTGTGTCCAGTGCATGGAAAGGCTTTGATGCCTCACAGCTGAGAAATGTGGAAAAAGCTCTGAGCAGGGAGCTGTCCCTCCAACAAGCCAGGAAACACTGGGGACAGGCTGTGCTTCACATCTCACTCCCTTCAGTGTCCTGAAAGAAGGTTTTTTCCAACTTTCCAAGCTGTTGTTAATTTTTTTTTAAATTTTATTTTTTTTATTATTCTCTTCCTACCTTAGTGTCCTCAGATTAGACATTGCAACAAGGCAAGTGCTGAGCCTCACCCCCTCATTTGTGCAATCAGAGCACTGAAAATGTCATCTGCAAAGTGGAAACACCACCAAGCAGAAGGAAAGGGGCAATTCCTTGCCTCTCCACTCCCATTCGTGTTTCAGGCACTGCCCTAAGGAGGGAGAGCTCTGGTGTTCACACCGCTCAAGTGAAACAAAAAATAAAGATAAATAAAATTTGGGAATAAAAGTGAGATTCAAGTCACTAAGTTTTCTCCTTTCATTACAGAATACCTCAAATGTTCATTATATGGTGTGCAGGAAGGAAGGAGACAAACAGTAGATTAGAAATAAAAAATATAGTGGTTTCTTCCCCCAAAAAAGAATAATTATTTTAGATAAGGTGCTTGGCAGAAAGGCCATGCATGACCTAATCCAGGAAGGATGTCATTATTTAGTCACAGTTATCTCCCAAATACTATTTTAAAACGTGACCCTCCTGGTAAATTAGGAGTAAAGACCAGTGCTGAAGGTCACTCTGTGACACACTGCTGGCCTGTGAAGAGTCACAGGATTTTCTGTGCAACAAATCCATTTCTGCCAAGCAGATTTTTTTACAGAATGGATTGTTTTTGCCAAACTGGACTGGGCTTCAGAATCACAACCAAAATAAAAAGAAAACTCCTGGAATTATGGGGCTACACCCATTTCTCTGTGAGTTTTTTGAACATAATTAATGTGCATATTTTATCTACTGAGAAAATAGAATGAATCCAGCAGTTCAAATAGGCCACCAAAGCATTGCTGGCTCGTTTCAATGTTCATGTGTTGCTTGCCTGTAATAAATTCACTGAGAACGTGCCTTATTTTGTTAATACTCCTCCTTTAATGTGTTTACAGAGCTCTGTAGTTGGACAAAAAGATTCCTAAAAGGGCAAATTGAGATATTTCTCTTTTTTTTTCCCAGTGCAAAAGTTGGGGTCTGTTTTTTTCTGCTTGTTAATCACTTCTAATGGAAAGAGACTTTCCCTCTGATCCAGGAGTGTCTCACTTGCCCTTTGTACTCGACTTGTGACAGAAAAGGCAGGTTCACAACTCACTGCTGGGGCTGGAGACCTGATTCTCAACTCAGGCTGACTTGAGTCATTTCACAAGGATTATTCCTGACTTATCCTGCTCCTTCTGAGGGAAGACTCAAGATGGGTGATGTTTGATTAAGTAGAGACATGTGGAAGGGGAGAAAAAAACAGGAAAATAGGCTTAGAGAGGCAATATTCCCTTAAATACTTGTGATCAGACCACAGAGCAGTCACCTCACCTGCCACCACACTGAGCCTCCCATCAGTCAGAACAAATCACCTGAAAATGAGATTATAACGCTCTGCTATTTTTTTTTAATACTTTTATCCAAGAAATGCAAAGCTGAAGGAATTCTTTGCTGGAAGGCTCCTAATCCCTGGAGCGATCAGCATTGTGTGTATTTCCCCACAATCATTTTCATATGAGTATTGGAATGCCTCATAAAATCCCTCCTTTTGCCTCTGGGGGTGTTCCAAAACTCTTCCAGAAAGTCTAAAGTTTCAGGGATTTTCCTGGGATTATTTTGACTTCGACTGGAACGTGCCTTGCTCAACTCCAGACGGAAGAGAAATAAAGTCAGTGTGTGGGTAAACAGGGCCCTTCCACTGGGAATTCTGTGCTGGAGGAGCCTGGCAGGGTCTGTTTGTGCACAGGAGAGGCCCCTCTGTCACTCAGGTCAGCAGATCATTGATGTGATTTGGAAAAATGAATAAAGCAGGAGGAGAAGAGTTTACAGGGAGAGGAGTTTCTCTGCCCAAAGGTGGATTGGTGGCTGGTGGTGTCCCTGAGAACAAGGATGTCCTTGTGGGTTACAAATGGAAAAACCAAACTAAAATGGGAGAGGGGACAGATGTGTGGGAGGAATAACACACAGCTGAGGATTTCAGTGCTGATGAAGTCCAGGGTGATGAGAGTGACAGCTGAGGGACATTCCCTGCCTGGCAAGAGCCAGCTGGGAAGGAGAAATCCACAGGAGAGGATGTGAATGCAGAGATTTTAAGCAACATAACAAAGCCATTGTTTCACCAAATTCTTCTTTTATAACAAGGGGTGAAGCCCAATCAATGAGCAGGGAAGGGGATGGATTTTCAGGTAAATCTGATTGTTCTAGAGGAAGAGTTTTCCTTTGAGGAAGAAACATCAGTGAAGGATGGAAAGATCCACCTGCTGGAGAGAGTCCAGGGGAGACTCCAGGGAGATCAGAGGGATGGAGCAGCTCTGCTGGGAGCAAAGGCTGGGACAGCTGGGAGTGTTCACCTGGAGAGGAGAAGCTTTGGAGTGAGCTCAGTGTGGCCTTGCAGGGCCTGAAGGTGCAGGAAAGATGGAGAGAGACTCTGTCCAAGGGCCTGGAGTGCCAGGACACAGGGAATGGCTTCCCACTGCCAGAGGGCAGGGTTAGATGGGATATTGGGAAGGAATTGTTCCCTGGGAGGGTGGGAAGGCCCTGGCACAGGGTGCCCAGAGAAGCTGTGGCTGCCCCTGGATCCCTGGCAGTGTCCAAGGCCAGGCTGGACAGGGCTTGGAGCAGCCTGGGACAGTGGGAGGTGTCCCTGCCATGGCAGGGCTGGCACTGGATGGGCTTTAAGGTCCCTTCCAACCCAAACCACTTCATGATTCCAAAGAGGGTATTTTTCAGCTGCAACCCACCTAAATATTCATATATTTAGCCTGAAATTCTTATGAGCTCTCCTTTTTAAATGAATACTCAGATGAAATTATTTTCAAAATGATCTTATTTCTCTACTGAACAATTGTAAGGTACCCTGCACAGTGAAATGGCATTTTTGCACTATACTGGAAACTGAAACTCATCAAGCAGAGCCTAAAACTTAGTGAGTGATCAACAGAAGCAGAGAAACACCCAAATTAACCATTGGGTCCCCAGGGCAGATGTGTGGCCCTATCTAATTCCCTAAAGAGCTCTCTAATGCTGTGCTGATTGCTTGAAGGGTGAAGTGAGAAGAATCTTAAAATCCTTCATCACAGGAATAGCCAGGACAAATTAGAAAACCTTAAGAAAAATGCTTTTCAGTCATATATTAAAAATTGCAATTGAAACTTTCTGAAGGAGATTAAAGTCTCTCTTTAAAGTCTTGCTCCTTCAGAATTCCCTGGTCTCAAGAAAAATGGGGAAAGGCTATACAGATATGAAAAAAACCATCTCCTCTTTGTTCAGCAGTGGATTATATTACAAGATAAATTTTGTCAGCTTACTCATTTTTCACCTGAATGGCTGCAGCTTTCACCTCTTATCCCAAAATATGTGTAAAAGGATTTCAGAGCTTCAGTACTTCTGTCTGAGCTGTACCTACTCTTTTTTCTTTTATCACAGACTAAACTACTGAATAAGCTCCTGTCTTTCTGCCTCTGGAGGAGCTGAAGGTCACTGAAATGCTGTCAGGGCAGTTTTGGAGTGATCTGGAAATCTGAGCCTCTCATCTTTTCCAGGCTCTCAAACCAAGTGACTGCTCCCTGTCCCCCAGTATTTCATGGGCACTGCAGCGGCAGTGGGACTGGGAGGGTCTCAGGGGACCCTTGTGCTGTGCTGCATCCTGGGGTCCCCTGGGGGGTTTGGCTCCCACAGGTGCCACAGAGTCTCTAAGGCTCTTTGTTCTACTCGACACTTGGAAAAGCTGCGGTGTCACAAAGCTGTGAGGCCACAAAATTGTGATGTCACAAAGCCATGGTGTCACAAACCTCTGATATCACAGAGCTGTGGTGTCAGGAAGCTGTGATGTCACAGAGCTGGGATGTCACAAACCCATGGTGTCACACACCTGTGCTGTCACAAACCGGTTGTGTCACAAAGTTGTGATGTCACACAATTGTGATATCACACACTTGTGCTGTCACACACATGTGATGTCACAAACCTGTGCTGTCACATACCTGTCATGTCACAAAGCTGATGTCACAGAGCTATGGTGTCATAAAGCTGTGATGTCACAGAGCTGTGATGTCAAAAAACTGTGATATCACACACCCGTGGTGTCACAAAGCTGTGATGTCACACACCTGTCATGCCACAGAGCTGTGCTGTCACAAAGCTGTGATGTCAAAACCTGTGACATCAGAGAGCCGTGGTGTCACAAAACCATGATGTCACAAAGCTGTGGTGACAGGAAGCTGTGATGTCACAAAGCTGTGATGTCACACACCTGTGATGTCACAAAGCTGATGTCACAGAGCTATGGTGTCATAAAGCTGTGATGTCACAAAGCTGTGGTGTCAGGAAGCTGTGATGTCACGAAGCTGTTATGTCACAAAGCTGTGATGTCACAGAGCTATGATGTCATGAAGCTGTGATGTCACATAACTGTGATGTCACATGCCTGTGATGTCACACACCTGTGATATCACAAAGTTGTGATGTCACAGAGCTGTGATGTCACAAAGCTGTGGTGTCAAAACCTGTGACGTCAGAGAGCCGTGGTGTCACAAAGATGTGATGTCAGGAAGCTGTGATGTCACAAAGCCATGGTGTCACAAACGTGTGGTGTCACAAACCTATGATGTCACACACCTGTGGTGTCACAAAGCTGTGGTGTCACAAAGCCATGAACTCAAATTCAGCAGGTGCTGAAGAACTTCTGCCAGAGCGCAGGGGTTGATCCTTGATTTCAAGAGGACCTTGGGTGTTTTGCAGATTAATCACCTGGTGGCTGATAGGAGGAAGGTCTGATTTGAGTTCATCCTTAAGGCCCAGCTGAAGCTGATTTAATCACTTGGTGGCTGGTTTGAAGAAGGTTTGATTTGAGTTCATCCTTAAGGCCCAGCTGAAGCTGAATTCATTCCCAGAGCCTGGATTCAGGAAGACTCATTCCAAACTCATCCACAGCATGGGACAGGCAGACATGGGGAAGATGGCTGGGAAAGGATGGTGAAGGACTGCTTTGGAAAGACTCCACTGTGCCATGGGCCCTGAGCAGTGCACCCTGGTAAGGGTGATGGTTCCTGCTTGGAGAACTGGCACAAAGCAGGGAGAGCCCAGCCTGCAGCCGAGGGATTGCAATTGCCAAGAGCCAAATACAGATCTCTGTTGGCAGCAGCATTCCCAGTGACATTCCCAGAGATGGAGGGAGTCTCCCTCCTAGGGAAACCTTCAGCTGTGGCCTCTGAACATTTCCCAGGCCTGGAATTCTTCCTGGAACAAGGCACAGCTTGTTGCCCTTTCTTGTTGGACCTGCTGGTCTTCCCGAGCTGAAAGGGAGGATGTGAGGAGAACAAACCCAGCTAACATTTGTTTGCCTCACTGAATCAAGAGCATAAATTCTGGCACAAGTGACAGCTTCCTGCAGGTTATTTTGCCAAGTTGAAAATCCTCTTCCTGGCTCCACCACCTTTCCTTGCAGAGGGCATTCCTTCCTCCCAACCATTCTAACAATATTTACCCAGAGGAAGCTGTGTGTTTTCCACAGAGTGATCCCAAGTCATGCCTTCATAAATCCACGGATTTCAGTGAAATTATGTTGTCAACCAAGAAAATGGTCTCTTTGTTAATCACTGAGAGAAAATTGCCTCCAAGTAGGAGAGTGTGGGAGAGAGATTGGGATGTGACCACTATGGAGAGTCCACTGGGCAGATTTGCCCAATTTTTTACTCCCTGTTTCTTTGTTAGCACTTTCTACCACATTATTAATCATGTTTTCTTTCTGTATCTTTGCTGGCTCCTTATTAGTTAATATTTATATTGTGCAATACATTTCTCTGAAGGACAGGAAGATGGTTTTCTCAGAGATGTGGCAATTCTTCAAAGTGTTCCCTTCAAAGTTCAGGATTCAGGGTAATTTAAGGCATGCACAAGGCCTGCAGGGGTTCTGCAAAGATGTGGGAGGGGGAAATGTGGAGGTCAAGCTGGACTTTCTTAAGGTGCTTCCACAGCAGCGTTGCTGTGGCTGAAAGCTTTATTCTTCACTCTCTCAAGCTAAAAAGGGGCAGCTTCTGACAGCAGTGAGCAAAGGACTGCACTGGCCACCCCTGAAGAGCTGATTCCTGCTGGGGTCAAGCTGCAGCTCTTCTTTAAGATGAGTTTTTCTGAGTAACCACCACAGATAATGCAGGAGGATGATGCAGGCCTGCTCCCAGTGACGTTGTTGCCCTCCCAGATCCACCCTCTGTCTCTGTCACCTCTCTGGCACTGTTGGCTTCTAAACCCAGCTGGTCCCAGGTGCCCCAGGTCTGGTCACTCAGCCAAGCCCCTCTCTGAGCACTGCTGACATCCCAGCTGGGCCTCCTACCACAGAGGCTGCCACAGGAGCAAACAAAAGTAGGTCACTCAGCTGTCACAAGCATGAGAAAACAGTTCTGCCAGCATAGAAAATGTTTGCAGTTGGGGTTTCAGGCTTTGTTAGATTGCTGCACACAAAGCAACAAATTAAAAATAATTTAAAAAAACCAAACAACCCCCCCTAAAAAACTGGCAAGTAATGTGACCAACAGACTTCTTGGGTTTCATTGAATCCTTCATGAGCTGTCTTAACTCTGAGAGAGGGAAAGCAAAGGCAAAGATCCTTAGAGAGAGCCCAGAGCTTTTCCAATGGAAAGTACCAATCTAGGAATCACTCCCTGAGGTGCACTCAGGAAGACTTGCTTGGACTGACATCCTGGAAGTTGTCTGGGGATGCAGAGATCTGAGGTCAGAGGGGCTGATTTGGGTAAGGAAGTGTTTTGAAATTCTGCTTTTGGGAAACTAACCACAGCTGGCTAAGTATTAACATCTATTTCAAATGAGGGTGATATCAGAAATAATTAGGATTAATATCCTTGTCTTCAGGCCATTACCTTATCTCCTACTGATGGTTATTTCAGATGCTGGAATTTAAGTCAAGTCATTTGTCAAGCAGAGTTTACTAAACAGAAAATGGTTTATAAATGTGTTGTGAAGGCAGGCCAGGAGCACAAGCACTGCGTGGGTGTAGGGATTGGATTTGCTCTCAGTTTTGCTACAGATTCATATTTCAGACGCTGAAAAGCTTTAAAGCTCCTCAAATTTGATTCAGGTCTTCATAGACTGTGTGGCAAGGTGTGTCTTGCTTGCAGAGAGGGAGGAGAGAAAGAAAACCTTTTGAAATGGGAATATTTACTGAGCTCCTGTGTGTCCCTGGGGCTCTGCAGAGCGATGGGGAAGGGAGCTGGGCACTCCCCAGGCACAGCACTGAGCTCTTTGACAGCCTGGACTTCTCTGGGCATTGACCAGGAACTGTCCCACCCTGTGTGCTTCAGAAACATCACAGGGTTCCCTGCCATGGGCTGTCCTGGATAAAGATGGATTTCCAAAGCCAGGTCCCAGCCTGAAGCCTCAGGAGAGGAGCTGGTGACAGCACTGGTCCCTGGCCTGAGCTGCAGAGGGACAGGAGGAGGCTCCTGGGGCTGCAGAGCCTGGCTGCACCTCGAGCTCTGTCACTTGGATCCCCTTTTGGCCTTTGATTTTCTGGCTTTCAGAAGGCTGAAATCTCTGGTGGAATAGAGAATCAAACCTCCCTCCTGGCTTAAAATGCACTTAGCTGCCCCCACTCCCCAGTCAGCATCTTCCTCTTCTGTCCACTGTGCCTGAGCAAATATTTTTTTAAAAGAAAATCTTTATTGTAAAATCTACAAAAGACAGTTGAGATGCCTTTCCTTGTTTTCCTAAAGTGTTAAAGCCTGAAGCCTTAGGATTTATCTGAGAGATTCAGCTACACTACAGCTACTATTACCATCAAAGCACTCTGCCAGCACATCTGTTTTCTGAGCTATTTTTATGTAAGTGCATTAAAAGTTGCAAGGCCAAACTTTCGGAAGTTGGCAGAAGTGGGAATTAGCTCCTAAGTAACCTGGATTTGGTCTTTTTTCCTTTCTTGTATCTTATCTTTCTTCATACCTTAGGAAAGTCACGTGCTTGATTTACAATTTCCACGTCCATTCTGAGTTTTTTGGGTTGTTTTTTCCCTGCTGTGCCCATCCCCACATTTTAGCAAGTACAAACCCCTCTTAGATTCCTTTCCCTTACTGTGGGATGAGTGGGACTGATGGGGAAACAGGGACAGGATGCAATAACCTCTAACTTTTGGCTGCTTATTGAGAGATCCCCAAAGGCTGTTTTTTTTCCCAGCACTCAGCAATCTGGAGCATTTATTAATTCCCAGCTGCCACTGAGCTCAGCTGGGGCACATCCTGGGGTCAGGAGCACACACAAAATGCCCACCTGGCTGAATAACTGAGCTCAGCTTGGTGGTGACAGAAGCTGATCCCAGCCTAAGTCTGTATCCAATTGCCAGAGCTATGAGATCATATCTTCTTTTCCAGGAAATCCTTCCTCATGTAGCATGTGGGTCTTCCTAGAAATGAAGTAGGAGCCTGAAAGTTTCTATTGTTGTGCAGCACTAATTCAGTGCAGGACACATCTGGGGGGTTTTAAGCCAAATGAAATATTTTGGAGAAGGGAGGGGTGGGGTGTGGTCGTGGCAGAGAGAGATGGAACTCAGCAGCTTTGAAGAAGGAAACCTGGTTAAGGACAGGAACTGCATTGATGCATCTTCCTGGCAGAATTTGCCAGGAGGAAGGAAGGAAAAATGTCTTTACCTCATCTCTTGATGGTCCCTTCCAGCTCAGGATATTCTCTAATCTCTGCCTCGTTAATGTTGGGTTTTTTCTAGCAAGCCTTTGTCAGAAATGTATTCCTTGTTCCTGATCTCTTTGCTTCCTGAGGGGTTTATTTTGGGAAGGGTTCACAGTGCTCAGAGATGGAGGGCTCTGGAACATTCCTAGAACCAAAATCACCTTCCCAGCCAGAGAAAAGCCAAGGCCAGCACACACCAGCTCCTGCAATTCTTTATTCCCTGGCTGTGCAGTTCCCACCACCAAATGCTGATGTGAGATGTTTCACAGTGGCACTTGAAGGGACACTGAGAAAATTCCCAGTGACTCCCAGCTGTTCAGGTCCAGAAACTTCCTCAGAGGAGCTTTACTGCTCCCTCCCAACACAGTGATTTTAAAAAGGTTTTTCTCTAGAAAGGATGGAGAGATCCCTGCAGAGAGGCAGAAGATGTGGACAAGGAGAAAGAGGCAACTCCCTTTCTATGCAAAGGATTCTGGATAAGAAAGGCCTCTATAAAGCCTCTCCTCACTGCCTTGGCCTGTGTCTGTTTTCTCATGATTTAATGGCAATGAGATGGAGATGAGCTGAGAAGGCTCTTTTTTCTTTAAGTTGACTTAAAAAGACTCCTCTCAATCACCAGGCTCAGTCAGGGCTGTCACAAGAAGTCATCTCTGCAGGTTTTCTTCAGGTGTTACTAAATATCCCAAACATCCCTTCTGCAAAGCTGTCAGCAGCACAGGGTGAGTCTGGTGCTTCCAGAGGAAGGTACTGAAGGGGTTCTGTTGGTCACTCACTTCCAGAATACTCTCAGAAATTCAAGTGAGCACTCCTTAAAGTGTCTGCTACCAAATGGCACATGATTAAGGTGCTTTGAGTGTTCTGTCCTGTTTTTTTAACCAGGAAGGGGCACTGGGAGTCATCTCAGTATTCAGTTTGGACTGAAAGTGAAACAAATGGGGCAAAAAGGTAAAAATCCTGCCTGTGGTTCTGTGCCTTGTGATGTCTGGCTCCACAACCCCTTGCCAGTCCCACTGCTCACCTCTGTGATTACACTTTGCTGTCTGTTCTTTGGCTTGTTTTATTCCTAAACCTTTAAATCCATGACTAACCCTCCTCTTTAGTGTTTGTCTCCTGGAGTTTTGACTCCTGTCTGGGATGAGTCAAAATGAATTTAAGAGATAGCAGTGGCCATGGGAACAGTGAAATGAAAACACTGGAAAGGTGGGAGTGCAGAGCCTGAAGAGCTCTTCAGAGAACCTGGGTTTTGTTTGGTTTAAAACTGCTGGTCACAATTAGGCAAGACTGGATTAAATATGTTGAGTAGTGCTCTAGCAATGAAGCAATTAATCTGTTTCATAAATTACCACTGATTGTGGTTGATTTTTTCCACTGGTAACTTTAAATCAAACTCAAGTTTGCTACTAATCTGCTTTAACTAAAATAGCAATTAAATTGTGGGCAGATGAGAGATGACAATGAGTGCTTTCAGCTGTGGTTCAGTATTTAGTAGGCTCAGACACTCCCTTGTTCAAAGGCAACAACTTCAAATGCAGGAAGGGGTTTTTGTTGGCTTTGCACTCAGGTAAGATCAAAGGTGTCAGGCTGGTCCTGCAGACCAAAGCTCTGCCTGTTTGCAGAAGGGGTAAATCATTGGGTATTAATAAAATATTGCTCACCCCAAGAGGCTCATTCCATGCTGGCCTAGAGGTAACCTCTGCATTGATTAATAAAAAATATCCTGAGACTGTTACTGAGGCCTTTGAGCTGCTGGGAGCACTCCCCCAAGCAGCACAAGAAGACCTTTGGCTCATTCCTGTTAGGAAATTGATTCTTTTCTAATGCTTCATCTGTGCAGTTACTTAGAAGTGCAAATTGTGTCTTACTCCCCATCCCTCCTGCAGTCCATTCCTTCCACAAACAACATGGATTTGCTGGGGACAATCCTGCCATGGATTTCCCTGTCTCCAGAGGGTGCTTTAAGAGGCACAGTCTGATTTCCCAATCCCAGCTGGGAGGATTGCACAGCTGCTTTTCTAACCAGGTATTCCAACCACATCTGCAAGCAAAACTTCCCTAGTTTGCTTATGTTTGTATTTTGATCTTTGAAATATCCAACTTCACAAGTGGTTTGACCTGTGGTGGAACTTCTGGGTGGTGATTCAGAGGAGATGGTGGGGTGGGATGGGGTGGTACAATAATTTCTGGTTTCATCTCAGTGAGGCTGATAATATCCATGACTTACACAAGGCTTTGTTTTAGCTTCATCTCCATCTTTCCATGCAAAATTGTACTCCTTGAGAATGGAGCCAGAGTGTGAGACCTGACTAAAGCTCCTGCCCATTGAGCTGCAGAGTCTGCAAAGGCTGAGTCCATAAATCCTGAGCAAATGCAGCGGATTCCCCAGGAACATTGGGATGTGTTTGACACTATTTGCAAGTTCCCAACCTATTCTATTTTCTCCAGTACCCAAGGATGTGAAGAGCTTGAAAAATCAGGATAAAATTGGTTTCTAGTCAGAGCCAAGTCCCAGGGAGCTCTTACCCAACACGTTCCTTTGTGTAGGAGCTTGGATCCGTTCCAGTGTTTTGTCAGCCAATATTTATGGTCTTCCAACCTCTTCCCCATGGCAGCTGGCTGGAGTTTGAAAACAATTATAAGCCTGGGCTGATGTTTGTCAGTTTGTAGGAGGCAGTAACTGAGTGCTAACCCAGAAACAATCCCCTCGCTCTGCCTGGAAGGCTCAGCTGGGAGCAAACCCTTTCCTCTGGGTTAAATCACTCACCCAGTGGGAGTGTCAAAAGGATTTGGGGTGCACTCCTGAGATGGAAAGAAGCTCTTTTTGCCCAATTTCTGCCTCGTGTTTTCATCTGTCAGAGTTTTTCACAGAGGATCCAGCTCTCCTCTGCAAATCTTAACTGAACCTTAAATATTCCCTTTTCTGAAAAAGCAACCATAACACTACATTCTTTGAGATGTGCCCAAATAATGTCTTTGCTCCGGATGTCTCAGAAATTACCCCTCACCAGGCACACAGCAGCGTTCCTGAATTTAGAGCCGGGCTTCAGAGGAGTTTGTTATCACCCCTTCATTTTAGAAGCCATTTGGGTGATGTGTTTGACAGCCACAGCTGGGTTTGGATGGTTGAACAGGTCAAAAGTGTAGGGAACAACTCTTAACTTTTATTCTATTCACCTTCCCATATCACTTTTTAAAATCACCTTTTCTCTGTGTCAATATTTCTTCTCCAAGAGCAGAGCTTGGTCTATAACAGGAAGGAGCTGTTCCTGCTTCACTGTGCAAAGCAACATTGATAAATTCATGCCAGAAATGCCTCATTTCAGCAAGCCTTGAGACTGAAGCCCTCTCCTTTGCAAAGCACAGGTCCAGCTCACATATGAGCAGCAAAACATATTTTGTTTCTTTCTTATGGCTCTTCATTCTTGAAATCAATATCAAATCAGTAACAGAACAATCCTCTTTCCTACCCTAATTCCCTCTGACACCCCCTGCTCATTTCTCACAAGCTTTGGAGTGACTTCTGGAATGGAAACAGTTCTGAACTGGGCATCTGCATTCAGGGTTTCATCCTGACTTCATTTTTGGTGCCTCTTTCCTGAAGTCTGAAACGATGGCAGTGTGGGAGCTGGGGGTGCCACTGCCTGCCCTGCTGAATCAGAAATTGCTCCTTTCTCTGACATCACCGTGCCATGGTCCTGGGAAAGAAGCTCAGCATGATTGCAGGGTAAGAAAAAAGCCCTAAAAAAAGAAAAAAAAATATAGAAATTACATTGGTTTGAGGTTAAATCCATTTGTAGTGCAGAGATGCCCTGGGACTGACTGTCCCTTGTAGCAAGATGTGGAAGGGAACAGTCACGCACAAATCTGGCAGACAGAGGAACCTTGAGATGGTCTGTGATAACCAGACTGAAAAATAAAGGAGTGGAGCTGATGGAAGCTGGCCTGGAAACATGCAATCTAAAAATCCCATGTGAGTCCAATAAGTTCCTTCTCCTGGCTGCATTCTTGACGTGCCTCTTGATTCTGTGCTGCATACACAGCTCCACATGCTACACAGACCCTATCCTGCAGCCTGAAACAATCCTGCAAGGGAAAATGAGTCCCCAGAAAACACTTACAGATGTAACACTGCAGTCTGCAGATTAAGGGCTTAGCACCAAGCTGCTAGGCTGGACCACCTTGCCTGGAAGCTGGGGAGAGTTTCGTGATGTTTCATGTTATGTGCTTTTCTCTTCTCTTCTTGTCTTCCCTAAAGCTCCACATCTGGACCCCAGAGCACCTCTGGGTGTCTGTGTCCCACTGAGGAACATATTTTTCACAGCTTTATTAAGAACTCCTGCAGTGGACTGAAAGTGAGGAGCTGGTGTTTTATGGTGGAGCTGATAAGAACTTCACTTTTATTTTGGAGGTGTTTTTAGCCCAGGCAGGTTTTTTGCTGGTGAATTTTGAATGTTGCAGGGTCAGTCCCAGAGCACCCACCAAGGACTGCAGGTGTTGGAATCCTTGTGAGCCCCAAACGTCTGCCAGGCCATACCCAAGGGCTGCCCCCAGCCAGTGTTCCAGGTAGGGAATAGCATGGCTAAGGGGTGATCTCATGGATTCCAATCCTTCACAGAGCCTTTAAAGGGCTGGAGGACCATGAGTAATGAATTGTTAAAAGTGGTTCGTGTCAAGAGGTCGCTGCTGCTGCAGGATGTGCCAGTGACTCCAAGAAAAGGCAAGAGGCTGACTTCTCTGAGTGAGCAGTGACTCACTGACATCTGCCTGTTTCTATTTATCCCTGTGAATTCTCTCATTGACTTGCAGATTTTCCTTTCCATTCTCTCTTAGAGCAAGGCTCTTACTGAGTCAGTCTAATTTTGGTCCTTCTATAGGCAACTTTTTCCACTGCCCTCTTCCACGTCTTCCCTGGGCAGGAGCTGCCTCTGGAAGGACTCTGCAGCCAGTCTGTCTGGGAGCAGCGAGATCCCCCAGCCCCACGGTGCAAAGCATTGCACAGACAGCTTTTCTTGGAGATTTTGGAACAGGGGGCCTGTGGGAGAGGTAAATCTGAGGGAAGTGAGCTCCTACACAGCCACTTCCCCATCCCTCCTTGGAAGGAAGGTTCCAGCCAGGCTGTCCAGCCTCGAGTGCTGCTGATGTTGTCAATTTGGTCAGGTCTATCTTTAGCTCCCCTCTCTGCAGAAATCAGTTGGGTTTCATGTTTTATCAAAACACCCTGACTCGAAGTCAAAGCCTGTGATTTTGGGTTTGTGTTCCTGGCTGCCAGCAGGGTGGATTTCTTTAATGACAATTTTGGGCACACGTGGTCGTGCTGTGGTGTTTTCCCCTTCCAAGAAATGCTGTGGGCCAGTGCTGGCAGTGTCCCAGAGCTGACAAGGCAGTGTCTCTCCTTCCTCTGTGCCATTGCAGCCCAAATTATGGTGGGCAATTCTCAGAAACCAAACTTCTCCAAGTCTGGGCACTGGTGGGGGTCACACTCCTTATGGCAGCTCCAAAAGCTTTCATTTAGACTTCTTTAGTGCTGATGTTTGCCATGAAATGGGAAAAAAAGGGTTTAAAGGATAGAATTGAAGTTTTAACTCAACTATGTAATGTATAAATGATCCCAGTCTGCATCCCCAGCACATTCTGGACTCTAAGCTCCATGCAACTCAGCTTTTCCAGACTCTTTTACATTCCTTCACTCCCTCTTGTCTTGGTTGACTTTGGCCAGGACCTCTCTGCACTTCCAGTTCCTTCATTTCAGACCCAAACCTCAGCCAGAGCTTTAAATGTTTTCTTAGAGATTCTTATATTTGTGACCACAACAAGGAAATCGTAATCTCCACTTAAATAACAGGAATCTGACAATTCATCTCTGTATTTTTAGACACCACAATGTAGCAAAGGTTTCTGTGGTTGGTGAGCAGGGAAGGATTGGGGAAAATGGAGGGCACGAGAGTCACAACAAGAGAGGAGTTTAAGTTCATCCTGTCCAGCCATTTTTTGGTTATTGTCCCAATAAAAGGAGAGATTTGTTCATTTTTGATCACGATTTGGGAGTCAGTAATCACAGCAGTTTACCCTCAAAACTGATGCTCTCTTTTTTCAGGCTCTTTCTGCCTCCTGCTTTCATACCCATCCAAACCTCTTTTGGGGACCACACTGCGGTTTTGGGAAGAGCAGGACAGCAATGGCACCATTTCTGTCTGGGACACAGACTCTGACCCATAATTTCCAGGGAAAAGGAATAACTTAAACTGTGGTTCACACTGCCATGATGCTTTCTTTCCTTCCACTGAATGTTCTGGTCATGTTATAAAATTGCTTTAGGATGTCACTTGGTGATTCAACACCCTTGCAGTTGAATCCATAAAAGAGGAGTGAGAGTGGGGCACTGCAAGGCCTTGTGATCTCAAAGACATATTTTTCAAATGTTGTAGAGCCATAGAATTGTTTAGGTTGGAAAAGACCTTCAAGATCATCAGACCCAACCATTCCCCCAGCACTGCCAAGTCCACCAAGCCCTGTCCCCAGGAGCAACATCTCCATGGCTTTTTAAGCACCTCCAGGGATGGTGACTCAAGCACTTCCCTGGGCAGCCTCTTCCAGAGCTGGACACTGCTTTTGGTGAAGGATTTTTTCCTACCCTAATCCTGGATGCAGTGAAGTGATTGGCTGTTGCTTGCTGAGATCTGAGGCTAACTGGGCCATTCATTTGTATCTGTGGGGTGGAGGCCTCCAGGAAATGCCTCCAGTTATCCCACAAACACACCCCTGGGAATGCACAGGCTGCTTCTCAGGGTGACTCTTTTTACCAAAGCTTAATTAACCTTGGTGCTGCTCACTTAAATTAACCACACAATGAAAGTGTGTCTGTACAGGTGAAAATATTGTCAAAATATTGAAATTTTGTTTGATTCAAAAAACTCATTCTGGAATATACTTAGAGGTCATGTGGTACAGGTCTTTGTCCTGCTCTTTTCATCCTCCTCAGCCTGAGATGTGAAAAGACAGGATTTTCCTGCTGCAATTCACTCACCCCTGTGGTGGAAGGTGGAATGTCCTGCTTGAAACCTTTAGCAGTACACACAGATTGAAGCAATGACCAAACAAATTATCCTACACAGCCAGAAGTTCATAGAAGTTTAAAAGGGACAGAAAACTCCACCAGCATCTTTGATTTCCAGTGATATTCTGGAACTTAATTCCCATACACTCAAATAAATATTTGGTCTTAGTGATCCAGGAAGGTTAAAAAATCATCTTCTGACACTCTGCAGGCATCAGCTGCAGCTTTGAGGCGCCCTCTTTTTGTTATCTACTTGAATGCTCCTGAAATGAGACACACCTGCTTTTCCTGGACTCCTCCCAGGGCCCTGGTGCATATGGGGAAATACATCTTCCATCTGCTGCAGGCTTGTCTGTGCTCTTTGAGGCCTCTCTCAGACTCACAGAACCAGAGAAAGAGCTGCTTCCCAACGACATTCTGAGCAGGGAAGCTGAAGGAATCCCAAGGCAATAGCTGTTATTCCCAGCAGGGGATGCTGGATGCAGCCACCTCGCGGCCGGGCTCGCCCTGGGAGCGCTGCTGCCTCCAAACCAGGGCTTACATAAAACTTCCAGGGAGAATTAATTCATCCTCTGCTCTGAACGACTTGTTTTGCTTCAGGAAGGATGACGACATTGCCCAGAAATGTTCCCCTCTGAGCTGGTCCCAGGGATGAGCTGCTGGAAGGGATCAAACATTTACAGCTCCCGAGGGGTTTGTGCGGGGTGAGAGCGCCTGCAGCTCTCACCCCTGACACCCAGGGCAGGTGTTTGGGGGGATTCCTGGTTTAAACAAGGTTTAAACAACAGGAAGGGCTGATGGGCCAAGGCTTTTCCTGGTGTAAAGCAAGGTTGCTGTGCTGGAATTCCTCCCTGATGGCTCCGGGTTCCAGGGGCTGGTCCAAGGGTGAGGGGTGACCAGAGTAGGTACAGGGACCTGGGATAGATAACCCAGTTCTCTGTTCATACAAATCTTCTGCAAATGTTTTCAAACCCTTTTGAGGAGACAAAACAACACTGAAACCCCTCAATTTTAAAAAAAAATCTATTTAAAAAAAAAATTTTATTGACTTTTTTTAGCCTTGGCTTTTTGATGTGCCCAAATAAGCTGATTGAGTCTCAAGTACCCTCAACTCTTCCAACTGCAGCAGTGGGAAGCACCTGGAATGTCAGAGATACCCACAAGTGAACTAAGAAAGCCATGATCCATCAAGAGAGGCAGTTAAGGCAAATTAAACATGGAAAAAGCAACAGATTAATTCTAAAGTCGCTGGCTGGGATTTGGAGAATATTTTGTACTTCCCCAGTAAACACTCCAATAGACTTGGACCCAAAGTGTTCCTAGGCACTGGCCAAGCTGCCACAGTCTCTTTTAGTTTCCATGATCCATCTCCTTTGCAGCTAATCCAGTATGTATTCCTTACTTTCCTGACAGCTCCATCACCTTTGGACTCCGAGTCTGTGGTTGCCATGTGTGCACATTTCCAACTTTCAGCAGAAGCACCAGGATTTGATATAATGCAGGAGGAGACACTTTTAATAATATCCTTAATTGAGGCTTGTCCCTGTCAAGGCAACATGAAAACAGATGCTAAGATTCCTCTGCTCCTTTCTAAAATCTTAAATCATGTCATTTTAACCAAGAAACAGTTTTTTCTTCCAAAGGAAAGGAAAAAAAATTAAAAAATTAAAAGATAACTTTTTAGCTGATTGTCTGAAAACAGATACAAAACCGAGTAATAAAACTTGGTGCAGTCTTTCAAATATGAACCAGATTTATAAAACAGGGGCTTATCTTTTCAGTAATCTCAACCCTACAACTTCCAATCTTCTCTGTGTGTTAATCCAGTCTGGTGTCAAAGGCAGCCAGGCTTGGTTTAGCTCATTATAGAGATTTCCTAAAATTGGCCAGATTGCAAATGCCATGTGCAGGCAAACCAAGATCTGACAGCCAAGACCATGCCAACTGCTTAATATCAGTCTGATTAAACCTCTCTGCCCGTGCCACTCGTCTGTCACTCTGTCCCAGGTGTGAATGACATTCAATAACCTGCTTTTTGTTGTGGTGTTGCTGGAATTGAGGCTCTGAAATGCTGCAAGTCACACTATGTTTGCACAGCCTCTGAGTGTCCAGGGGACCTGAAAAACTCATTTTGCTCTTCTCTGCTTGGAAGGTTTCAGAACTCGTTTGGCTTTTGTGTCTGGAAGGGTTTTAAGTCACTGTGAAGTGAGAGAGGCCGAGACACCTCTGCCCTGGGTGTCTCTGTCACTCCCTGCTCAGCCTGCCCACCTGAAGGTGTTCAGCTCTGACATGGACAGAGATGCTGGACATGGTCCTGGGGCTGCTCTGAGGCCTGAAGAGGGGCTCCAAGTGCTCTAGGAGTAAATCAAATCACACTGATAACATGGCCTTCTGCCCAGGAGTCACTCCCCAGACCTCTGTATTTAACCTGAGCTCTTTTCTAGCCAATTATCACTGAAAAGTCAGTGGTTTTGTGAGGAAATGCATTTTGGAACAGGAACTCAATTGCAGTTTCCTTCTCTCTCATGAGGGCGAGTCAAAATCCAGATTCCCCTCCACTGCTCACAGGTAATGTTGTATCACAGAATCATTTAGGTTGGAAAGGATCTTTAAAACCAACAAGTCCAGCTGGTGAGGCTCATCTTAACTCTTACAAGTCTGTTCTCTCCTGGCAAGGCCTGATGGAGCCTGTATAAACTGGAGTCTTTGAGTCTATAAACCACAAATTATCTCCCAGAGCCATGTAAATCACATACTTAAACACCAAGAGTCATAGCCAGACCATAGTTATGACTATGGAAGAGCTGAAAAGTGAGGTTCAAACTGCACAATCCAGCTGCTCACAAACACATCTCACCTCCCTGGAATTATACAATTTACACTGAGCTCATGTACAAGTCCAGGTCTGGACCTGAAATCCTGTTCAGCCTTTGATGTACTTGGAAATCCCAGCAGCACCAGGTGCTCTGGGACTGGATTTAGGCAAAACTCAGAGAAAAATGGCCCAGTTGCCTGACTGTGGTCCCTGGAGGTCTCTGGGCACAGATGTGACAGCCCATCCTTCAGCTGCCATGTCAGTCTCTCCTTCGGCACAGCGGCTTCGATTCTCACCACTGGCACTGCAGAAAACACATTCAAACCTCACCACAATGATTTGTTTTCCTTCATTCAGTTGTCTTTTCACTAGCTTTATCAGTGCCAAGCAGGACCAGCCCTTTGAGGGCTTCCTTTAAAAAACCTTTTGACTGTGAGCGTGGGGTGTCCCCTCCGGCGCTGCCCACGGAGCACCGCAAGGGCCAGCCTTGCCAAAAGCCTCTGAGAAACTGCTCTTCCCTTGCCTCACTGCCCACACTGCCTTTTGTGGCTCACTGTTTAGAGATCTGGAGGGAAGAGCAGATGGAATAAATCGTCTGCTGGTAGCCAAGTGACTGAAGCACTTCTGGGAAACGCTGTGTCTCCGCTGGGTTTGTGAGTGAGGTGCCCAGGAGTCGCTCTGGTGTCAGGAGCAATTTGCTTTGCAAAGTGCTGTAAATCTCGGGGTCTGCTGTGCTTCCGGGAAGGCTCCCCAGCAGAGGCGCCGGGATCCTGCTCCCAGGGAGCTCCCAGCCAGCTCTCCCCCAGCCCAGCAGCCCTTGGAGCAGCCAGGACTGAGGCCAGCCCCACCACCCATAGATCACCTCTGCGGATGTGGCAAACACCCAGGGGCAAAAAGGGGGAGGCACACATTCAATCTCACAAGTACCATTTTGTTTTCCCTTCCTCCTTCTCTTCCACCCTCCTCCCCTCTCCTCCTTCCAACCCCCTGCTTTTTTTTTCGGTAGCTGATGGGGGTGGTAAAATTCCAGGAGGCCAAGACAAACTGTTAAACATTGTGATTTCTAATGGTTCCTCTTGAAAATTGCTGACAGATGCTGGTCCTGAGATCAGAACAGCAGAGGCTGCCAGCATGAGGCGTGGGGCCAGCCATTGATTCCCTCCCCTAACACTGAAATCCAGATCTATGCTAACTCTCCAGGCAGACACCGTGTGCCACTTTTCTCAGAGTTTCTCCTTGCCTTCCCTCTTTTTTCCTATTCCCTTTCCTCCTTCCCCAGACTTTACCCTTTCCTCTCCACTTTATAATTTTCGTTCCTAACTTCATGTGTCCTCCCCTGGCCCCTTCCTTCCTTCCCTGCTCCTTTTGCTGCCTCGCTCCTGGACTCTGTGGATGCTTGCCCAGCTACGACTTAGAGAAAGAGGAGTGCAGGAATTTGACTGATGCAGCAAGTTTCTCTCTTCTTTTTGGAACCTCACAAGACAGCTTATTTGTGTCTCAAAATACTAGCTGGATAAAGCCAAGGAGGGAGCTGGGATGGGGCTGGGGTCAGTCAGGGTCTTGCAGGAGGAGGTGGAGGGACGCTGCCAGCTCAGGGCAGGAACGTGTTCTGCTTCCAGCCAGACGTGGAGCTGTGTTTGTGCACTCTGTGCCTGAGCTGCTGCTGCATCCACAACGTGCCCCAGCACCTGACACAGCAGTCTGGGCTTTTTCCTCACTTAATACCAGCTCCCTGTGAGAGAATATCCCCCGGTGGAAGTTTTGCAAAGGAAGAGATTATCCACTGTCTCGGTTTTGCTGCTAAAGCTCCGAAAAGCACTGACACAGCCCCAGACGTTGTCAGGAGTTTAAGGAACAATAACAGGCCCGGGGCTGTGGAGGAGGGGAGCTATTTGTCCCCGGGAAGGTTCATGACATTCGGCTGGAATTGGAAACGGCTGCTCTGCAAGGCACACACTTCTGGCATTGTGCAGAGCCGAGTCCCCGATTTATCCCCGTTTGCTGTGACTGCTGTGGGTGGGGAAGCACCAGAGGTGCAGGGGAGTGCCCGGGACCTGGGTCTGAGGCCTTAAGTTCAAATAAATGTGCCCAGTCAGGGGGCCAAGTGGGCTTTCCTTGGTCACTTCTGTGTGAGTGTGCAGGCTGTGCTGTGGGGTGTTTGTGCTGGGCACAGGGGGAATCCTCGCTTGGGAGGATGCTGCAGCACTGAGCAGGTCCAGAGGCTCTGCCATCGCTGTCCCAGGGCTCCCAGCCTTGGCTGCCCGATCTAGTTCTGGCAACAGCCCAAGGGCTGAACGGGAGCTTGGACTGGGAACCCTCACAAATCCCTCCCAGCACCACTCCCGTGATGGTCAGGTGCCAGCTGGCCAGGCCCGGGTGTAAACACCAGGAGGCAGAGCTCTTTTCCTGAAAACGGAGCATCCCGACCGAGGTACCCAACAGGGGTATCCCTGCTCCAGCCACCCGATCAGAACAGCGACGGCTGTTCCTCACCTGTGATCCTCGACAGCACCGTCACTCACCCTCCGGGTCGCTCTGGGTTACACAGCACAGCCCATCAGAGCCGCTCCTGCCTGCAGAAGGCACTCCGGGCTCTCCCCTCCTGCTTACCCACCTCGGAAACGCTGCAGGGCCAGCTGTGCCAGAGCTGTGAGCGGCTGGCAGCAGCAGTGGGCAGGCTCGGAGCGCTCCGCTGTGCCGCTGGCACCGCCGGGGATGAGCGCCTCTGCCCGAGCAGCACCCGCGGGAGATTAACGGCTGAGATCCCCACGGAATTGTTTCTTCGGGCTGCTGATGGGCCGCAATTAGCACCTCCATCTCCGAGCTGCCGAGGGTTTCCTGCCGGAGGAGCCCCGTGAGGGAGGCCGCGGGGATGGATGGGCTGAGCAGGGCAGCCCCTGGGAGCCCTGCGGATGTCGCATCCCTCCTGTCACCACCTCGGTACTGGGTGCGGCTTCATGGCACCAGCAAGGCTCGGCTGCAGACAGGGAGCTCCCGACGTGGCGCGGGAGAGAGCTCGGGGCCTCCAAGGATGTCAGCAAAGCAGCCGAGGAGAAGTGTGAGCATAAACACCCACAGGGCAGGCTCTGCATCCTCTCCCGAGGCTGCAGGATTATAACCAAGTGTTAAAAGGGAATCTCACCTCCAAAATGGGCTGTAAAGCATTAATACTCTCGTGTCTCAGGGCTCCATGAGAGGCACTGGATGCTGCAGGGTGTGTCCCGCCGTTGGAGGACCCTGTGAAATAAATAATTATCTCATCCTCACCTTACCCAGATTACGGATGCCCCAGCCCCAAAAGTGTCCAAGGTTGGGATGGGTGGGTCCTGAGCTGGTCTGGTGAGTGGCCTCCCTGCCCAGGGCTGGGGTCAGAGGGGGTGATCTTTATGGATCCTTCCAACCCAACCCTCCTGTGATTCTGTGATTCACACTTGCATCTGCCACTGTGGAAGGCAGGTTCGTGTTCTTTTTTAACAAGAATAGTCTGAGAGGAGCAGGATCAACATAGGAGCATCCCCAGGAGTGCTTGAACAAAGAAACTCAAGCAACTGGCTCACTGAGTTGAGTTTGTTTTCACTACAGACTTCCAGCAGTAGGGGGGAGCCTGCCACCCTGCCCTTCTGCCACCCTGCCACCTTGCCACCCTGCCATCCTCCCATTCTGCCACCCTGCCCTTCTGCCACCCTGCCACCCTGCCATCCTCCCATCCTACCACCCTCCCCTA
>VZRX01011363.1:3825-31909 GCA_013398075.1 Notiomystis cincta | reverse complement strand
CTGCCCTTCTGCCACCCTGCCATCCTCCCATCCTGCCACACTGCCACCCTGCCACCCTGCCCTTCTGCCACCCTGCCCTTCTGCCACCCTGCCATCCTCCCATCCTGCCACACTGCCACCCTGCCACCCTGCCCTTCTGCCACCCTGCCCTTCTGCCACCCTGCCATCCTCCCATTCTGCCCTTCTGCCACCCTGCCACCCTGCCACCCTGCACTGGGAGTGGAATATAATCCTCTCCCAGTGCCACGAGGACCACATTCACCCTGTCACATCACACAGAAAAAGCAGGAGGAGCACAGTGTGTGCTCTGGGTGAGCGCTGTCCGTCCTTCAGTGCTTGTCACCTGAGGCTCTCTCTCTTCTCTAGAAAACACAACTCCTTGAGATCACTCAGGCTGTGGCAGTCACAGACATCTCACTCAAAACCAGAAGGAATTCTGCTGCTTCAACTCACAGGCTCCCAACCACAGATGGACAGTTAATACCTAATGACAGAAACATGATTTGACTCTTCCAGCTCTTAAAATCCAAGTGCTGCTCAGAGACTGGAAGCACTTGCCTTGCCTGTAAGACATGATGGAAACACACCAGTTGAGTAATTTAATTCAGTAGGAACAGCAGTGAAATATACAAAGAAATTCATTCCACTTTGATATTTTTGGCAAAATACAGGGCGTGTGTAATTGTGTTTTTCACTGCTGAGTTCACTGCCTGATCCTAATGAATAAATAATGTAAGAGGAAGTGAAGTATGGTTAGATATTGCTCTAAATGTCTCTGTTGTAGCTATTTATTATTTATAACGATATTATTTATAATTTATAATATTTATATTAATTAAAATGATACTATTTACAATAACTTTAACAATAATATTATATAGAATAATTTAAAAAATAATAGAATTCATAATTTTTAGGTGCAGTAACACCTAAAAATCCCCTCAGGAACTGCAGTTCTGTGGTTTCAGGCACTGTACCCACCCCAGGTGTCTGACACACCCTTGGTGTTGATGCCTTAGACCTGAGGAGTGGGGTGATGATCCTTGTGCCCTCACCTCAGACACCAGGGCAGAGTGCTGGGGGTGCTTCCTGCAGTGTTCCTTTCCTGGCTGTGGCACGTGGGGTTTGGGTGTGCACAAACTGCTGGGTGTCCTGGGTCAGCCAGGTGAGAGAAGCTGCAGATCCTCTTCTGGGGCACTGACAGGAGGAGGGAGACATGGAGAGCTGAAAAGTGAGTCACACAGATGGGGCAGATGTGAACTCAGGAGGGTTTTACTTTCCTGCTGGTCTGGGTCTTTGCCAAGAGCTGTGCAGAGTCCAGAGTCCCCCCAGGGAGCTCCTGCAGGAGGAGGAACAACAACAACAACATCACCGTGTCTTTTCTTTGGAGGGTTTTGTTTTCTGCTTGGAGATGCTCCCGTGCCAAACCAAGCTGTGATGGGACAGAGATGGGGAAGGAAGACAGGTCCAGAATACACAAAAAACCAAATTACTTTGCACATGGGAAGAACTAAGTGAGGTGATTAAAACCCAGGGGATTGTTTGGGCTAAAGATGAACTGCTACTAACAAGAGTCATTATTAGTAAGTGCCTTCCCCCTCATGCAGGATTGAAAACACACTGCTGCTCAAGGAGATAGAGCCAAAGTGTTTTCAGTACCTATTACAGAAAATGTAGGAGACCCCTGAGCAAGAGATTCCTGTGAAAGAGGAAGGGAAAGGTTTGGGAAAAGCAGTCAGGGAGTGCTGCAGGTGGAGGGTACCAGGCAAGAACTCCTTGCTGGCATCTGCTGTCACTGACGAACAGGAGCCACTGATGTGCCCAGACCTCTCATTGCTCTCAGAGCAGAGAGATCCTGGGCGCTTTGGGTGAGAATTCCACGGGTGGCAGAGGCAGCTGCTGCCCTGGACACTCCTGCACCTGTAGCAATGAACGTGCAGGTCCCTGCACCGAGCAGCCCCGGCGAGTGCTGTGTGTGTCTACACATCCTGCCCTCCCTCCCCTCTCACAGATTTCCCTGGCTGACCCCTCTGCCTTTGTTCCCAGATGGAAGAGGAAGTGTTGAAAGGCAGTCTCGAGGAAATGGTGTTAATGGCACTCACCCCCCGATTATGTCAGAGTGTGGCTGCATCTGTTTGGTGCCCGGCAATAAACTGAATTTCTTGTCCCCCTCGGGGGCTTGTAAGGCACAGCCCAGAGCATTCCCAGCCTCAGGTTGGGTTTCTCCACATGGAAACTGAAGCTGGAAGGGCTGAGCAGGGTCGAAGTTGGTCCCTCACAAAGTGGGAGCTTTGCCAGTGCTCACACTCAGAGCCAGGAGCACTCCTGGATCCCACAGCACTGCCTGCCTTATTAATCACAGCCCCATAAACCTGGCGTTTGCACCAAATTCACACCTGAATTCACACCTGAGTCACGGTGAGGGAGTTAAAAACCCAGTGTAGGGATTTGAGAGGGATTTCTCAGATTTCTGGGATGCAGAACAGCGTGGATGAAGCTTGCAGGAATGTACTCTGTGTGTTCCTACCTGATTTAGGTGCTGATGGGATTTTTACAAATTCCAATGAAATACTGAACACCACCCCCCCCCCAACATTTTAAAGGCGAACAAAACAAGCCCAGTGGGGAAAAAAAAAAGGTTTTACGTACCAATTTCTATTTCCCTCTTTTTAGCAATCTCTTTTAAACATAAACACTGTGGCTCATGATCTCCACTTAATTTATCAGGTGTTTTGATCAGTAACCTGAACCCCACAAACACTCTCTGATTGTTTCCTTTCTTTTCCAGAGCTGCCAGGTGAAGGTTTCACTGGTCGTGGTGCTTGGAAAGAGCCTGTTCAAGTCTAGATTTCACTAGGGGGGGACTCCAGTAATGCTGGGGCAGTATTTCAGCTGAGCTCTGGTGGATTTCCATGGGAATGAGGGGCTTAAATTCCTTGCCAGGCAGCAAATTCCAGGATGGTGCCTGGGCTGTGTGTGCTGTAACAGGAGAGTGGCTGAGGGACCCTCTGAGGGTCACCTTGCACTGAGGGCCACAGAGCAGCCAGCACAGCAATTCCCTGGTGTGACTGAGCCCTTAGACTGGTTATTCCTCTGTTTCCTACTGGCAAAATGAACATTTCCTGTCATTTCCTCGGAATTTAGATGAACATGTCCATGTTCATAAATCTGACCTACATTAAAGGCATACAGGAATATATAACAAGTGCCAGTAATGCAACACCAGAGGGCGAGGGTGTGTGATTTATTGTGTGTGACTTGCAGGCATCAGGGTGCTAAAAAGTGGGGCCACATTCACCTGGAGAGAAAAGCTTTCCTTGTTCACAATTAGTATTTTTCTAAAGATTATCAGCTCTGCCTAGCACCTTTTGGAGATAGATGAATTACACGATGAGAAGACAAGTGATTTATATTTGCTGTTTTCCTCTCACATCTTCTTCTGTGTTGCGTTGCTAAAGGTTTAGAAAAGGGAGTGATGCCCTCAGGAATCAGCCACAGCTCCAGAAATGGCTCAGCTTTGGGTGGCTCAGCTTTGGGTGGTTCAGCTCTTCCCAAATTCCTGCTTTCCAAGGGCCCTCTGGCAAGGCAGAGGCTGTGGGGGACCCCAGACTTTTCAGGAGGGGCTGGGGGGTTCCTCCAGGGAAGGTAAATCCAAGGAATAACCAAAGGCAGAGCTCAGAGGGCAGAAAGGGAGTGTGGGCTGAACCAGGCCATGGGAGAGGCTTGTTTGTTGGTTTTGGGGCAGCACAGCTCAGAAGCCAGAGAGGTGCCTCGGGTGCAGTGGGTGAAGGGGAGATGCTGCAGGACAGAGGCACAGTGGGAGATCAGGTGGGGAATAGATAATTTCAGATTTAGAGAGTCTGTGTCCTCCTTGCATCACAGGCAGGGCTCAAATCTGCCTGAAATGGGCCCTGCTTTGCTGAATCACTGAAGAAATTGTCCTAAAGTCCTGTGATGGTCCTGGCAGTGTCCAAGGCCAGGCTGGACAGGGCTTGGAGCACCCTGGGACAGTGGGAGGTGTCCCTGCCAGGGCAGGGGGTGGAACTAAAGGATTTTTGGGGTCCCTTCCAACCCGAACCATTCCGTGACTGTAGATTCAGAGCCTGTTAATAACAACCCTTGGACAGCACCTCGGGGTCTCCTCCTCACGCACAACTCCCTCAACCACCAGGCCTGTCCCTTTCTCTGCTTCACTTTAACCCCTCCCGGTTCCCGCGGGTCCCCGGGGCGGAGCCGGCTCCAGGAGAGCTGTGGTGGCTCTGGGGACCACGCCGGGCAGTGCCCGCTCGAGAAATGCGCTCCTTCCCTCGCAGCCGCACCCTCTGCCTTCCCTCCCCGGCCCCAGCGCCCCGCGCTGTTCGTGGGCCATTAGAGGGGAGAAAATGAACGACTCAAGCACGGAATTCAGGATGTCTCCAGAGCAGATGGATCCCATTAAGATGCACTCCTGAGCCTGCAGTAGTTTTCCAGTGCCTGGACAAAGTTTGGAGTAGCTGGATTGGTGTTGATGTGGCAATCCCACACGGCAGGGCAAGTGTTAGGGAGAGCCAGAGCAAGCTAGGAAAGAGAACATATTTTATTTCATCTTCGGATTAGGAATAAATCAGTTTAGACAGATCAAAAAATTACTCCCAGATTGAGAACACAAGAAAACAAAACTGATAAAATCCCCAACTCCCCAAAGTCCCCACAGCTTTTTACACTCCCTGTAAAAAAATCCAAAAGCCTTTCCTAAACTCTGTACAATCGGATGTTGCCAAAGTGCTGGATGCCTCTGGGATGATCCTTTGGAGATTCTGTAGTTTTTCAGCTGCCAAGCATTTCTCTGAATCTCCTCAGGGCTCACAATTTTGGGTCAGTTTGATGGCTTCAACATGGTGCTGTGCTGCCCATCCACACCTCCATGGCACAGTTATATCAGTTTATGTCACCTTTATAACAGTTATGTCCTCCTGACAGTGGCTGAATTTGAAAAAAAACCAAAACCAAACCAATAATGGGATCCAAAATGTTAATCAAGTGGAGAATTCATTAAATTCATTCTGTGGTTCTTATCTGGGGAAACCTCTCCTTAAACAAATACCCTGTGAGAGTGTCGGTGTCCCTGCCCATGGAAGGAGGTGACCCCTGAGGTCCCTTCCAACTCTCCCAAGATTCTCTGGAGTGTCTGTCCTGCAGCACAGGGCATGGAGACAAGCACAGAGGGCTCTGCTGGGTGCCCTCCCTGCTCTGTGTGTGCTCCCAGAGCCTCTGGTTGTTCCTCTGGTTGTTTGGAGATCTCAGCCCAGCCCCTGGGGCTTGCTCAGCCCTGCACAGCAGCTCAGCCCTTGTACAACCACTCAGCTCAGCTGGCAGACGAGGCCAAGAGCTGCATCAGGAGGAGGAAAGTAATGCTCAGAGAGTAACTCCAGGGAATACTGGCCATGCCAGGGACCAGAGGGAGCTCCAGGAGAGTTTAAGAAACACAGGAGACATGACAGCTATGGATAGCAGAATTTCAAATAACCTTCCTGGCAAAAAAGAGCAGCTGTCAAAACTCTTCAGCACACATTTTAAAATCTTCCACACAGATCTCCCTTTTCTGCCAAGACAAACTTTCTCCCTTTGAGGAGCAGAGGGAGTTTTGGAGGAGCCTTTCTGCCATCCTTCAGTTGCTGATGGATTCCCATGTCAGCCAGGACACTGTGCCCTTGGCTTTTGTTGTGCCAGCAGTGACAGGCAGAGCAGATAAGGCAGCCAGGGGATCTGTCAGTGTCTCCAGAGTTCATCCTGCACAAGTGGAGCCACAGCAACAGGATGATTCAGCTCCTCTGCATGACACTGCTGGGGAACTTGAAAACCTAAAAAAAAAAAATGTTTATGAAACCTTTTCCCTCTAATTCCAGTTAATCTAATTAATTACACGACTTCTCCCCCCAAAGTCTGCCTCTGTGATGTCTTGTGTCATCACAGCTCCAGGACTGTGCTACTGTGACATCATTCTGGCACTGCAGGAAAAGCAAAAACTTGTAAAGAAAGGTACAGAAGTTACATGAAGGCTGAGAAAATGCTTCAGACAAGAACATATATTGGTTAAATATATTTAATTCATAAAAGAAATTATTGAGAGGTGAAATAAATATGTAAGTATATTACTGGGGGAAAAATATAAAATGCTGGACTATGTGGAGCTCCTCAGTTACCCAGCAAAGCAAGACAGAGCAGATGGATCTGAAGCTGAATCAAGATGCTTCCATGCAAAGCCTTTCTGGAAGAGACCCTTTAGGCAAGCACAAATTGTTTTGTTGGGAATAACCAGGTAAAATGTATCCCCTGGCCCCCATGAAGGGTGGGAGTAGGTGCTCAGTGATCCCCAGGGCTTTGTGGCTGCCCACACCACAGGAGTGGGGCAGAGGCTGTGACGTGCCTGGGGTCACCCAGTGCAGGAGGAGAGCAGGACCTGTCTGCTCCTGCCCTGCTCCCCTGGCTGCTGCCCTGGCCCTCCAAACCCTGCCTTCTCCCCCACACATCCTGCTGGGACACTGAGGGAGAGGCAGGGAAGGTCTGAGGGAGTTTCCTGCTCCCCTTATGGTTTTCTGGGCTATAGGGCTGCCATCCCATCCCCGCCACCAGTGGTTGAGCTGATGGTCACATCACGTGTGTGCTGGGGGCTGGGAGCTCAGGTTCCTGTGGGTCAGGCAGGCAGGGCTGCAGCCCTGAGAGCCCCAGGGACCCTGCCAGAGCTTGGGCTGCCCCTGGCTGTGAGTGAAAATGTGCCAGAGCAGCACGTGCTGCACACAGAGGCTCCTGTGAGCCTTCGTTCACACGTGGCCTGTGGGGAAACTGAGGCACATTGGCCCTTCCAGAGATGTTTCAGCAGCTCCCCCCAGACCTGCACAGAGCAGCTTCCTCCACAAGGGCCTTTCTGTACCATCTCCTAACTTCTGATCCTGACAGGGGATCTGGGGCTTCCCCAGCAGAAAGGTTGGATTTGATGACCTCAAAGGTCCTTTCAGCCTGGTTCATCCTGTGATCAGCTCCTTCTGAAAAAGAGGGAACGACGTGGAGAGCAGAGGCAGACTTCTACAAGACACCATGATTGAGGACCTGGATTAGTTTGCAGCTACTTTGTGGATGACTTAAGCCATTTCTATTTTCTTTGCAGCTATTTCCCATATCTCACAAATGAAAGCTGCCAGATATGCCTGACAAATGAAGGGCCAGTGCCAAATAATATGTGGCAAATAATCACCTCAGCATTAATCCTTCTTTTCTGTTTGGCAGAAAGGCACTTTCTTTTTCTTGTTTTAAAGTTAATTGATGCTTGAAATTTTATGTATTTCAGCTTTCCAGAGGACCAGTGTCTGTGAAGTCACAGCCTATAGAATTATGTAATACAATCTCAGAATGGTTTGGGCTGGAAGGGACCTTAAAGATCACCCAGTGCCACCCCTGCCATGGCAGGGACACCTCCCACTGTCCCAGGCTGATCCCAAGCCCTGTCCAGCCTGGCCTTGGGCACTGCCAGGGATCCAGGGGCAGCCACAGCTTCTCTGGGCAGGGCCTGCCCACCCTCCCAGGGGAGAATCCCTCTGCTTTGCCCCATATTTCCACTCCCAATCTCCACAAATTCCCCAAAAGCCAAAGGCCAGGCTTCAGTTCTGGAAAGGGGCAGCACTCACAGAGCACAGCCCTGGTGAGCTGGGCTGAAGATTGGTCTTTTTGTGGGAGTTTTGCTGCCTGTGCTGGGCTGGGGGCTGAGCACTGCCAGCCACATCCCAGCTCCACAGGGCTCTTCTCCTGAATTCCTCAGGTCAGACTATAAATAGTGAATGGTTTTGACTTCGTGTCCTGCACAACGATATTCAGCAAACAGTTTCTCAAAAGATGCTTCAAAGCCTGACAGGCATCACCAGAGCTGTTGTTTTCTTTCCATTTCTTTTTGTAAACTGACTTAAGGCCAATATCAATATTTATCTACAGTGAGGGAAGTGTTTTGCTGCCAGGAATTTGAGTGCACTGTTTTCTTCTGACTATAAATGGGGCAGTTACTAATGAGGATATTTCTAAAATGAATGAGTGGAACATTAATTTCCCCTTAGCCCCAGCCTCAAGTCATCCCACAAATAACTCTTTCTATGTTTTCATCTGATGGTTCAGGTTGTAGGTTCCATAAAAAAAATATGATTTTATGAAGACATTTTGGGTATTGCTATCCTCCAAGTATTTGGTTGTTTTGTCTATGTTAACTGCTGCTGCTGGGTTTGTTTCTTCTGTGTTCTTCACTTGGAGCAACAGAAAAATTATTTTTTTTAATTACAAATCATAGGAAAAACTGAGAGGTGCCTTAAGGAATAGTTTAACCAGCCCCATGCCCAGGGCTGGATTTGCTATATCTAAACTGCTCTCTGATAACAGCCCCACCTGCTCAGAAACTGCAACCTTGGCAAATCTACAGCTTCCCTAAATTATTCAGGAAATGCTTTCTTCCTTTCCTTTTTGCAATTCCCTTCCACATATTTGAGCACTGTTATCACATCTTCCCCTTTGCCTTCTCCAGGCTTAAATGGACCGAGTCTCCCTCATCCTTCACCACAGGTCACGTTCCCCAAAGCAGATCACTCCTCTCCCTTGGCTTTGGAGCCTTTCCAGCTGATTTTCCTGCCTGTTTTGATGTGTGCTGCTTCCAGCTGAAGAGTTCTGCTGGCTGGAGTGGTGTGAGCAGCCTGGCAGGGATCCATCAGCTCCTACAACAAATCCAGGAGGTACCAGGCAGGGGCTGATGGCTGCAAGTCACCACTCCTGGCTCGTGTGCCAGCTGTGACTGTGCCTGTGCCGTGCCCTGGTGTGCCAGATGACAGCCCCGGGGAGCCTTGTGTCCCTCTGTGCCTGCTGTGACTCCTTTCCTTCTCAGGGAGCTGAGATGGCTCCCAGAGCTGCTCCTGTGAAGCCATCCATCACTACTCACCCACCAGGCCAGACCCAAATGTTCTTTGCTGATAGCTCATGGCCCTGGGGAGGGGAAGACTGGAAGCAAAACTGGAGTGAGTGAGGCATTTCATTAATTATCCCATAGCAACTTTGTGGGAGGCTGGATATTTTCCTAAACTCCTGAGCTGTTTTGTGCACACATCCTCCCCCACATTTTTGTCTGCTTGGTCCACAATTTCCATCCCTCTGCTGAACGCTTGGTGCTGCCAGCTGCAGAGGTGAGATCCTGCAACCCAAATCCCTCTGGCTGCTGAATTCCGTGTCATTCCCGGGAATCACTCGGACTGAGAGCAGTTATCCCCTGCCAAGATGCTGGAGATGGACAGACTTTAATGGAAGCTCTGACTTCACATATTTACATGTATGGATCAGCCTCCAGCTGGGCAAGGATTCCCTCTGCTCTATCAGCTCAGCCTGGGCTGTGATCTCACCACGTTTTGCTTTCTCATGGACGACCTCCAAGTCAATCCCGGCTCCCTGTGGGAAGCTGTGCTGTAGGAATTGCCCTCCTCCATCCCAGCTCCCCAGCCAGTCCCTTCCTGTAAAGTTTGCACAGGGTCCCCATAAACCACCCTGCTTGTGGTGGGGGACTGGGCCAAGTCCCTCCACACCAGTATCCCAGATCCCATAACTCCTGCCCATAAAGCAGAACTCAACCCAGCACTTCCAGTTCTCTCTCTGAAACACTGACCTAAAGCTGCTAAATGAGTTCCTGATTTCCTATAAAACTCACTGCATTAGGAGAAAAGCAGGAGCAGCCAGAGCCCAAGGAGGCAATGCCAGATTTCTAACATGCTTTGCTAAAGCTCACTATAAATCCCTTTTTGAATAACACTCCGAAAGATGGGGATGATCCAGGGAAGAAATGAAGTTCTCTGTTCTCTGCCCTTGTCATCTCTGAGCTGCTGTTGGATGTGAAGCTCTTCCTTTCCCTTCTCTTTGTGCACTTTATCAGGCATTTAAATCAGGAAAAGGATGGCATGGTTTAGCATTTTCTTTCCTTAGGTGTTTAATATGTTGTCCAGGGTAGGCACTCTGCCCTGATCAGGTGACACCACACCTGCATTGTACCTGAAGAAAGATGGAGAGAGGCTTTTCCAAGGGCCTGGAGTGCCAGGACAAGAGGGAATGGCTTCCCACTGCCAGAGGGCAGGGATGGATGGGACATTGGGAAGGAATTGTTCCCTGGGAGGGTGGGCAGGCCCTGGCACAGGGTGCCCAGAGCAGGAATGAGCCCTGTCAGGGATGAAACAGGGCTGCCACCTCCTCAGAAGGGCTCCAGAAAACAAGGCAGGATCTTGTGATTCACCCTCTGAGCTCCCCAGGGTCAGCCAGGCCTGGATCACTGCATGTGCAAAGGCACATTAACTGGAAAGCTTTGATTAATAATTTCAGAATAGGCTGACCCTTGGCTGTGTGCTCATGCCTGGCAGGTTTGTCACACCAGCCATTCAGCCAGGCCCACCCCAGCCTGTGGCACTTCACAGAGGCACTTGTCTGCTCCCACAGTGGGAAACAATGCACAGAAATGCACCAGCCCGAGGGGAAGGAAGTGCAAAGCACCTAAACTCACCTGTCACTTCTCCTAAATCCTCACATTTTGTTTGCCAGCACTGGGGCTAAACCCTGGAGCTTCCCTGAGGATCAAGCTGGAGCTGCTCAGTGCTTTAGCTCCTCTCTGCCCATCACAAACCCAGGGGAATCTGCTGCAAGAAGCAGGAGAGCACCCTCTGTGGTTTTCCTGTGGGAGATGGCTGACTTCCCTTGAAACTGGGATAAACTGGCCCTGAGCACTGTGAATCAACCTTAAGCTGCACCTGCAAGGGTATTTTTTTCTCCCAATTAAAGTTTGGATGCATCTCATGGTGAGCTGGAGATTTTCTGAGATCACAGAATTATAGAATGGCCTGGGTTGGGAGGGACCTTGGAGATGATCCTGTTCCAGCCCCCCTTCCAGGGGCAGGGCCACATTCCACTCCAGCCCAGGTTGTTTGCCAGCCCCAGGGAATGCCAGCAGGTCTCTGGTCTCTGTTCCCCCAGCTCCTGGGCTGGCTGATACAAATGGTGCTGCAGAAACAACACTGCAGCAGCCTCAGGTGTGCTTGCAGTCAGCTGCTCAGGAGAGCCTGTGCATTAATGGCTACTGCAGGCACCCTGAGTGCTCCTTCTCCCCTGGGGCAGCTGTCAATCCGTGCAGGAGCTCCTCGTGGACAGGAGTTTGCAGCTCCTGCCCCACGTGTGCTCAGCAGAGCCCCCTCAGTGCAAACAGCCAAGCACTGCTCTGTCCCCAGTAAAGCTCCAAGCCTGGCCCCTCTCCCTGCCCTGCTCCTCCTTGGAGCAGCCTCATGAGAGAACAGAGCAGCACCAGCCTCAGCCCTGGAGCAGGGCAGGGGGGAGGCCAGGATCCCTTCTCCTGCTTCACTGCTGGCAGAGCAATGTTTAAACCACTCTGGCATTCTTTGTGCTGTCTGTTCTCCCTGTATTTTGAATGTCAAGGATAGCTGAAGGTGTCTCTGTAAATATATTTATTATTGTTACTGCTTCATTAAAAACTTTAGAGAGGAAAGGAGTTTCTAGGTTGAGCTTAGGAGCTGGTTCAAAGCAGTCCCCAAAAATTGCTTCCAAGCTTTTTAAAAAAATATTATCACTTCCCACTCCAAGTGATCAATGGAGAATAAACCAAACCCTTCCTATCACACAACAATCTCTCAAACTCTGCTTCCTTAATGATGTTTTGTTTCACTGGTGACTCTCTCATTTCCATCTCCTCCACTTGGCACATTTCCTCTGCCTCCCCAGTTCCTCAGGGACTGTTCTATCACGATCAAGTGAGGAGGAAATTACAGGAATGGCATCCTGTAATATTTCAGGCAGGAATCAAATGCTGCTTTACCATGAAGTCATCGGGTTTAGTCTACAAAATTCAGTGCACTTCAGGAGCTGGTTTCAGTTCCTGGACACCACTTTTAGACTGGCAGAGAGAGGAGAACTCTGCAGTTTTGTGTCTCAGCTGGCAGAAATCCCCTCCAGAGGTGTGGGGAGTGCCTTTCACTCCAGGCAGTGACAGCTGTGAGGATTTGGCTCCTCCTTCCCTGTGTCACTGCAGCTCTGGGCACAGCCATGGGAGATGCTGACAGCAATCCCTGCCTGTGCACAGGTGTCCTGGGCACTTTAACTGAACCCTCTTGTTCACTGCACTGGAAGTTCCCAGCTGCCACTTGGCTGAGGGGTGGGAGCAGAGGTCTGGATCTCCACTGCCAAAGGAATGAGGCAGTGAGGACACCAAATAATTCCTGTTGGGGTCTCCAGCTGCTGACCTGAGTACAGTGAGCAGGGGGCAGGGATCTCCCCTGGCACAAACACCTGGGTTCATCTGAGTGGGCTCTGGGGGCATTTCTCCAGGATTTCCAGATACTCCCAGGCTGGTCTCAGACTGCCCTGCCTGAGCTGTGAGTTATGGAGAAGTCCTGGAGCCACAGAGCCCCTGAGCCTGGGCAGATGCTGAGGCAGAGGAAGGATTTTAATCTGGGCTTTCCCAGACCCAGGGTAACATTTCAGCTGCTGCATTTAAGCCACACATTCAAAGTTCCCCATCTGGGTCTGTCCAAATTTTTCATTTGTTATAAATAGGCAGCACTGGCTTCCTTTGGACAGTCTGGCTGGACTGGTTTCTCACTGGGGACAATTAATTCTGAGGGCAATCACATTTGCTGATATCCCTGATGAGTCTGTCAGTAGCTGATGCTGGTACTTGGATCTGTTCCAGGTCTGTCAGGAAAAAGCTCCAGAGTTCATTCCCCCTGGCACAGAGCCAGCCCTAATGACAGACAGAAGTGCAGACACTCTCCAGGGACACCAGGCAGAGTCCCACCAGCCCCACTCCCTCAGATCATCCCAAATTCTGGTATTTGCAGGGAAAAGGCACATTCAGCACCCTGCTTTCCGTGCCAGCGTTCAGAGGGACTCCAGCCCTGCTGCTGAGCTTTACCTTGGAATGCAGATGGGAAAGGACAGATGATGTGTTTAATTCTCTGCTGACTAACATGGAAGAGCAGATCTTTAACAGAGGTTCAAGGCAGGCAGTCCCCAGCAGCTCCATCTGTAATGTTTCATGGGCAGCATCTGAATTCATCTGAAGTCTGAGTTCAAAACTACTGAGGGCCAAAACAACAAATAAACTTTTTGAAAATCTTTACTCCCTTTGTAGATAAAACTCAAAATCTGCATCCCAGTAAATGCACGTTCCAGAAGCACTGGCAGGGCTGGAGCCATGGCTTTTTCTCTTCTTTTTCCAGCCCCTCAGGGGTGAGTGGATGTGAACAGGGCTGGGAGAAACCTGGCTTTGGGTCTCTCCTCTGACTCCTGTCAGAGTCACCTGAGGAGGGTTCATCCTCCAGCTCCTTCAGGTCCATCCCCTGTGCTGTGCAGTACTGAGGCTCCATCTCTCCAGTTTTGGGCTAACTCCTCCTACAGGTAATCTAGATAGAAAAGGGGGGAGCAGCTCAGTGAGTGTCAGGGCAGGAGATTTTACCTCACACTTTGTGCTCTGAGTATCCTGGGGCAGAGGAGGGCCCAGAGCCCCTGGGTGCTGCTGTCTCCTCTGGCTCACACTGCTGTGGTGGTAGAGATGGGAGCACGGAGCTCTCCAGGCACAGGAGGGAATCTGAGAGCTGCTGGAGGGCTGCCAGGGCAGCTCCTGAGTGTCTCACACAATTACCACAACTTTGCTGCCCTGAGCAATCCCAGCTCTCGGGCTGGGACTGATGGAACAGCTCTGCTCAAAGTTGCCCCACACAGGTTTCTATCTGAGCAGTCCTAAGGGTGATTCTCTGCCTGTTATCAGCTATTTCTTTTGGTCTGCCCTGCTTATCTCTTCAAATAATGTGTTTAAATACATCTTCTACCTGGGAAAGATTTCATGGAGTGAGGGAAAGGATGGAGATCTAAGGAAAACAAATTCTGTGGCTGCAGGAAGGGAAGAAGAGCAGCCTGGGCTGTAGGGTTTATTGACCATGTAATATATGCAATTACACACCCCCAAGTGCACACCAAAGCTGTTCTAATATTTTGAAGTGTCTCCAGCTCCACTTCTGTCTTTGGTGATGTCACCAGCAGCTTGCAGTGGGTTAGAAACAGGAGAAGAAGGGAAATTGTATTTTTCTTCCTCATTTTGGATGGCGTAGGGAGCAGGAACATGTAAAAGTTTCTTGGATGTGTTTGAGGCAACCTGAGCCACACTCTGTGTGTTATCAGTCTCTTGAGGTTTAACAAGACCGAGCTCAAGGTGCTGCACCTGGGTCAGGAGAACCCCCAGGGTCAATCCAGGCTGGGATGAGCACATGGAGCAGCCCTGGGAAAGGAGCTGGGGGTGCTGTGGGTGAGAGCTGGAGCTGCCCCAGCCCTGAACCCCCTGCCCTGGGCTGAGCCCCAGCACTGGGGGCAGCAGGGGAGGGGGATTGTGCCATTCACACATCCTTGGGCTCAGGACTCCACCCCAGGAACAAACAGGGCTCCCGGTCCTTCGCTTCCCGCAAATTCTCGGCCCTGGGGAGAGGAGTGGGAGCGCAGAGCGATGCGAATCGAACGCTTGCCACCTCCCGGCCACCGCGAGTGCCGCGCCTGCCCGCGCACCGCGAAACGCAGCGGCTGAGGAGCGCCCGGGTGCGAACCCAGGGGATGAAATCGGCAAAAAGGGACCGCAGAAGGGATGAGTTGCAGAGTGCAGCACCCTGAGCCAGCCTCACCGGGGCTGGGCTGCTCAGTTCGTCCTTTCATGTTTGTGGGTGGTGCTGAGCTTCTGAAAATTGTGGTACAGCAGGTGCAAATAATGGCAACATCCATCCATCCATCCATCCATCCATCCATCCATCCATCCATCCATCCATCCATCCATCCATCCATCCATCCATCCATCCATCCCCAGTGCTGCTGAGGTGCTGGCACCCTGTGCCCTCCCACTGCACAATTCCCAGACGTGGATTCCACACCTGGAGGAAAATGCACCTGTGCCCTGGTAAACCCAGACTGAGGGTGTTATAAATGTTTTAGATTTTGTTATAGATTTTAAACAAACATTTGTTCATAGGTTTTTAATAAACAGGAACAGGAGAATAAAATCTCATGGTGATAATAATAATAACAACAATAATAAAAACAATAATAATAATCTATAACTATGGGACTTCAAAAAGGGACTTAACCATGGGCACTTGAGGCTTCACAGGGATGTGTGTTAGGGCAGGGCCACAGCTGCTCAGAGCTTTTCCTCTGGATTAGCTCATGACATGAACAAATCCTTCTCCTGACAGTGAATAATATTGCTGAGATGACAGGAACCTGCCTGGTTTTTTACCTGAAATTAAAGCAAAACAACATACAAAGTAAAATATTCGTAATTTTCTTTATTTTATCTGGTTTTCTTTAGATGAGTCCATCATTTGGGAGGGGTGTCTGGAGAATCAATTGTGCAGTCTCAGTACAGTTTTGTTGGTTTGGCTGTATGACAACAGCTCTCAAAGTCCCCAAAAGCTCCCAAGGTCCAGTCCTGCTCTGTGAAACTGGAATTTCACCCCAGTACCTCAGAGCAGGAACCAGGCCTGCAGTGAGCAGCTCTCGCTGCTGTGGCTCTGCCAGGTGTCAGTGACACTGCAGGGACGTGCATGGGTGCTCAGAGGCTGGGGAGCAGTGCCAGGGCTGCCCCAGGGACTGCTCTGCTACACCTCCAGAAGCCCCAGGCTCACTTTAAGGGTCCAGTGGATCACTGGAGAGGAAACCCTTTGTTCTGACAGGAGCTATAAACACGGGGTTCACTCCAAAATAAGGTCAGCAACATTCAGCAAGCTTCAAAAAACTTTCAAATCCTACAGGAGACAACAAAGGAAGCAGAAAGCAGCCAACAAGGCCAGGAGGTTGTTGCATCTTTGCCAACAAATACTCCTTTACTTTCTTGCTGGAGCTGGAATCTGCATCGAGCATCACAATATGATTTAATTCCTCTGAACATTACAAGTCATTTATTTTCTGGCCTGGTTAAGCCAGACTTGCCTGAAACTCAGATCAGGCATCTCAGATTAATTCAGTTCCCCCTCCCCACCTGGTGGAGTGGCAGAAATCGCCCTCAGGTCACTCAGATCCAGGGATGGTACCTTTGTCCTCAAGGGCAGGAGGTCTTTCCATCCCTCTCTTGCTGCTTTGCTCTCGACTCTGCAGGTGGAAGAGCCACACCTTGGTGAGTGCAGGGAAAACAAAGACCAAACACAGATTTGCCTTTGAGAAACAGAAGTCAACTCTTATACAAACAGAGCTATTTTGGGTCCCCAGGGATGTGCAGCTCTGCACCACCTCTGGGATTCAGGAAAAGCCTCAGTCTCTCTGTCCTGTTGATGCCTTTGAGCATTGCCTGAAGCTGCTGCAGCCTTTGCTGGTGTCATCGAGGTGGGACATGGCAGGGACTGCAGAGGGTTTGGTGATGGCACCAGGCATGCAAAGGAGGGAAGTCATTAAATCTAGGCTGGCATCCCCCTAATTACAGCAGCACCATCAACCCCTTTGCCTCCCAAACGCACAGAAAGCTTGAGGGCACATCTGGCAGAGCCCAGAGAGCTGTGGGGAGAGGGAGTCCCAAGGGCTGTGTGAGGGTGTGAGGTGGCCCCAGCAGTGGAGTCCCCAAGCCAGGTGGTGATTTCAGCATCCCCTCCTGGCTGGGGATTCCCAATAATCCCCAGCACCATCCCTGCCCCTGGCACAGGGACCAGGACCAGGATCTTTGGGGTCCTCCCACCCTGCAGGGCCCTGAGAGCAGCTGCAGTGAAGGTTTGTGTGGTTATAACCCACCCAAGGCTCACAGACACCCTGAAAAGGGGAGAGGAGTGCAGCTGCTGCCACTGGATGCTGTTACTGCAGGCCTAGGTTGTTTTTCCCTTTTGAAGCAGCCAGGAATTGAGTATCTGTCTCCCAGTGCTGTTCTCAGCGATCCCCAAATTGTTGTCTGCTGTCAGCACAGGCAGTTCCTGTTATCACTTACCTTTTAGCAGGCTGTGTAAAGCAAGATTCAATCAGTCCTAACCAGAAGACTGGCAGCTTTTGGGTTTTCTACCACAATATAAGCTTCAGTCTCAGGGTAAATGCAGCAGTGTAACCACCTGGAGCAGCAGCAGCCCTTCCACTCATATTTTCAGTGCCTGCAGTGGCACCAAGGTGTCCCTTTGGCTTGTCAGGCCACCACAACGTGAACCTGAAGCCAACTTTACACCTCTGAGAATCAGGGCCACTCTAAACCTGCTGGCACTGCAGCTGAAGCTCCATCACACAAGAGACCCCACAGCAAAAGAACCACCCTGTGCTGCAATATTGCAGTGATTTGTGCAGCAAAACCCCAGCAGAGGTTTGGGAATCCACATCAGAGCAGATCCACGTGGCAGAACAACCTCAGCACCTGCAGGTGGCCCCTAATTTGCTCATTTTCTTAATGGGCAGCACCTGTGTCCCAGCAGAGCTGGCAGAGTCTGACTGGGCACTCTGGCCCAGGTGATGTCTGCTCTGTTCAGGCTTTCACTGAGCTCAACACAACTGAAGATTTGTTGGAATTTTCCACTTGCTCTAGAGGAGGCTTCAGTCTAAATCCTGGTAGTGCCTTTTACATCTCTCTTCAGAAGACACCCTAAAATTACCAGCATTAACCCTGTTAGAAATGCTGTGTCCCACCAACACCAGCTACTGGATTGTGGGACTTACAGCTAAAGCTCCACTCCTGGAACAAATCCCTTCCTTGTTCCCAGGATAAGAAAGTAATCTCCAAGGCCCTTTGAGTAAGCCTGTGCTGTGCAGGTTTCAGGCTCACACGAGAGCCCTTGCAGATGTACTCGGTACAAAACTGCAGAACCAGGTTGTTGCCTGGAATAAAATGTGCTTTTGCAGCAGAAATAACATATTTACACTGTATAATTCTCACACATTTATCTTTTATCTTTGACATCCTCTCCATACAGCTCTCTCCAAAATCCTACCACCAAGCACGGTCTCTTAATTGCATCCATTTTTCTTACAGCATCTGCCCTTCTTTTAAAATTCCACAGGTAGACCTGGCCCCTTTTACACTCTGCCTCTCCCCTTAGTCAGGACCAGCAGACACACACCTGGAGTCAGGCACAGAGCCCTGGAGTTTGGCTTTCCCTGGTGACATCACTCAGTTTTGGGGACTAGATGTTCATAAAGGGGCTTTGGGTGGAAGGGACCTAAAGATCATCTTGCTATGATTTCTCCTACCTGTCCTCTTCCAACCTCCCACTATCCCAGGCTGCTCCAAGCCCTGTCCAGCCTGACCTGGGACACTGCCAGGGATCCAGGGGCAGCCACAGCTTCTCTGGGCACCCTGGGCCAGGGCCTGCCCACCCTCCCAGGGAACAATTCCTTCCCAACATCCCATCCAGCCCTGCCCTCTGGCACTGGGAAGCCATTCCCTGTGTCCTGTCCCTCCATCCCTTGTCAGTATTCTCTCTCCATCTTTCCTGTGGGCTCCCTCAGGTACTAGAAGGCACCTCAAGTTATTTCACATTTTAGAAGCAACACATTTACCTCCCATGGCCTTTTTTTAAGATGCAGTTTTTCCTCTTGCACCTTTTCCTCAGGCCATGAGCCTGAGATTACACCTAGGACTTGATCCTGAAACAGGGAAGGGGAGCACCCTGGAAAAGCCTTCTCCATCACCCCCTCTTGGCCACTCCAAACCCCACACCTTCCACGTTCCTTACCACGGGAAGCCCGGGATTTACCCCTTGGAGGAGCAGGTGTGGGGCGGGATGCCGGGCCAGCCCAGCCCAGCTGAGCCCAATTTGGGTTTAATGGTGGGCGTGGGGCTGTGATGGGTCACACCTGTGAGGTTGGACGGTTGAAAAACCCAGCGGGGCACAGCCCCTACTTGGTGTGTCCTTCCCTGCTGGAAGGGGCTGAGGTTCGGGATGAGGCTGGAGGGGAGCAGCGCCAGGACCCGCAGGGTTTAGGGCCTGATCGGGGTCTCTCAGACCCACTAGATGGCGGCAGCTCCTCAGATTTGTGCTCTCGCCGTGGAAGGAGCGGAGGAGGATGAGGCTCCCACGTGGAAGCTGTGGCAGGAGGTGAGCGCTGCGCATCCCGCGGGTTCCCGCATCCCGAGGCTGCTCCCTGGGGCAGCCCCTGCCCGAGGGGTCTGTGTGCTTACAAACGGGTCCCAGAGCGTGAGCTGGAGACTTGGAATGTGTAATTTCGCAAATAAGTGCTGCGGAGCCGTCTCTGGGCGCTCTGAATATTCCCGGCTCCTCCAGACTGGGCTGTGCTGGGGGTCTGGACCGTGCGTTGTCCCCGAGGTGCCGCCGTGCAGGAGTTGAGCTCAAAGCCCTTGAAATGGGCTCAGAGGTGCATAAATATCGCGTGTGTGTGTGGTGTGTACCTGGAAAGGCCGGGGGTCCGCAGAGCTGGACCGGCCCGGGGTTCTCAGCTCGCAGCCGAATTGTTCCGGCAGCCCCGGCTGCTGCCGCTCTCTGATTTCTGCTGCGCTCAAGGTTAAGTGGGAAGTAGCTTTGAGGGCTAATTCCGTATTTGTGGCAGTACAATGAAATGCCACCGGTTTAGGGTGAGGAATGTGCTCCATCCCGACCCTCCGCAGGGTGGGTGCTGCCTGTCCCTCGCCTTTTGTCACCCACGTTCGCCACTCAGGGCTCAGAACCCTTTCCTGGGAGGGGCTGCCGGGGCTCTCAGCTCCTAATTAGCCCGAGAGAATTTAGGGCTTTCAGTACCGAAAGCGGCTTTGGGAGTGGTGCAGAGGGGTTTTTGACAAGGAGGAGATGCTTCACGTTGATAGAAGGCACGGTTAGCTTGGATAATAGCAGGAAATTGTTTCCCCTGAAGGTGGTGACACCTTGGCGTGGATTTTCCAGAGAAGCTGTGGCTGCCTCTGGATCCCTGGCAGTGTCCAAGGCCAGGCTGGACAGGGCTTGGATCGCAATGGGATAGTGGAAGCTGTCCCTGCCCATGGCGGGGTGGGACTAGATGGGATCTGAGGTTCCTTCCAACCCAACCATTCTGCGCTTCATGAGTTCTTTTGAAGCAAGCGTCCAGAGGTAAGAGAGGGAACTTTGCAGCCATCTGTGGCCACCTTAAAATCCTCTGCTGTGCAATAGGCTGCTCCAAGGTTGACTGTCTCCTAATTATGCTGCTCGGTAGGTGGGAGCACTTACACATGGAAATTTGTCCGCCTTGCCTCCCGCCCTTCCCTGGAGCGGCTCTTTGTCCCACAGCAGCTCCATGAGTGCCCCCGTTGTGGGAGGCCTGGCCGTGTTCACTGTGCGGGGCAGCAGAACTGTCGTGGTGTGTTACGAGTGTAAATGACTTGGTGAAGGTCAGGTGAGAAAGCTGTGGTGAAGCTGGGAGGGAAATCAGCGCTTGGTTCGTGCGCACGGAGAGGGAGGGCAGCTGTATTGACTCAGGCATCTTAATTCCTTTCTCACAGCTGCTGCTTTTAGGGCTGGCTCTTCCCTGTGCTCTGCAGCTCAGGTGTTGCCGTTTGCTGCCGCAGCTGCGATCCCTTTCAGGGCAGGGAGCGCTCCTGGGCCCTCCCCGGCTGTGCTGCCCTGCTCAGGTGCAGTGCTGGGAGGAGAGCAGTGTCCTTCTTTGCTGCTTGGTTCCGGGTTTGCTGGGAAACCTTCAGGAACCGGGCAGATTCCTCCTGCCTGATGTTGCAGACCGATCTGCGTAGCTTTGTGGCAGAGTGTGAAGTCACCTGGGCGTCTCCAGAGGTGTCGGGGGTGACAGGCACCGCGCTTCTCGCTGTTGCCATTCCTAGAGGATGGAACGTGCTTCACTGCGGCTCCTTTACACGGAAACTGCTTTTGCTGGCATGTTTTCCTGCTGTTAGAGGTGGCAAGTTGTGTCCTGCTGAGTCCACAGAGATGACAGCACAACTTGGAAGTCACTTCCAAGGTGTGCAATCTGCAGCTCACCAGAGGGACTCTCATCTGTGCTGCTCATCCTGCCTCTGAAGTGCTCAGCCAGCCGTGCCGCTGGGGCTTGTTCATCCAGGTTCTGCTTTTCATGGAGCAGCCCTGTGGAATTGGGGACAGCTGTTCCCCGGAGTTTATCAGTGCTCAGCCTCCTTTCCATCCACGCCGTGGTGCAGTTTAATTGGGATGTGGATTTTAACCTTTTTCTGAAATGCCATTTCCTTCCTGCTTTGCACTCAGAAACGCTGCTGTCCTCTGGCTGCAGTTACAGAGAGCCAGCTCCTTTCTGGAAGGCAAAAGGGAGCTTGTTAACAGTTACCTTTGTGCTTAATTAATGATCCGACGTGGTGAGGGAACTGCTCCCTCCTGCCCAGAGCAGCTCTGTCACTGTCCCCAAATCTGTGCTTTCTGCCAGTGTTTAAGTGGTGACTGTGCCCGATACCGACATAATGGGACAAATATAGGTGGCTTACATGGAGCTCCCGATTCCCCTCGTGTGTCTGCTCTGTGAAATGTTCGCAGGGCAGGGAAGATAGGACAGGGAATTTTTTTTACTCCGTTTGCCGAAGCCGAATGACTGGAATTAAATGTGACCTGTCTGAAAGCCAACCTTGTTTCCAAATAGTGCGTGGGGAGCCGAGATCAGAAGACACATTACAAACATTGCAGTAGCATAACTTGAGGCAAGCACAATCATTTACTTGACTAATGAATCCCCTGGGCTGCTAGCAAGAGAGCAAATCTCTCATTCATCTTCTTAATTTAATAAGCAGAGGGGTTGGCCTTAAGGGTGAATGGAATGAGCAGCGATCCCATGAATGTTTCAGCAAATTGATGTACAATGAGATAAGGGGGATCCTGCAGACGGCTTGCTTTGTTCTGAGAGTCTGTCAGGGGGCTTTAGGGAAAAGGGACACAAGCTGGAGCTGATGGCTCCGCGGAGCTCTCACCGCATTTCCCTCCCGATCTTTCCGACCCGGAACACGGGAATTTTGCTAGGATATCATCAGGTGAGCTTAGTTCAGCGGTCAGGGCTGCAGTGCTTGATGATGTGTGTGAGGCATCCATCAGAGAGCCTGAGAAAAGCTGAACTCCCTGCTCAGCCCGACACGCCCGTGGGTGCCTCCAGCGAGTTGCTGCAGCTTGGGAAGGTTCGTGGAGGAGCCGGAGGATGCCTGTGCTTGTGGGAGCTGATGAGGCTCGTTCCTGTCTTTCATGCTCTTAATTACTCCCGAGAACAAAGCCGTGGTGTGAAACAATGAGGTGCTTTAATGGCCAGAACTGAACGGGGATTATTGGCTGTGCCACCACAGCAATTACTGAGAGATCACCTGAGTGTTGGGAATTGGGGAAACTGAGGCAGAGAGTAAATCGTAACACTGCTGTAGATAATAAAAACAGAGTAAGGAAGCTTCTGACACAGGCAATAAACTTGGTAATTTTTTAAACAAAACCTACAGGAGGGAATGCTGCTTAAACTCCTATTAAACCGTGAACCATATAAAGTGACTTTGGGGAGGCTGACTGAAGTAGAGAGAAGTTGAAAATGGGAATGCTTGTTCTTGGCTTTTGTTCTAGAGAGGATTTTAGGATTAGATGGTCCATTACTATTGAATGCACTTTGATAAGTACAATCTTCCAAGGCCCTTTATGACGAACACACAATGGAGAGCAGCAAACTGAGTTATCAGAAAAAGAGTGGCTTTTGGAATGTCCTGAATCTCAGAGTTCTTGAGCTGAAACTGGGAGGTCAGAAGTGCTGTTACTGAAGGCAAAGCATACAGTTATAATGAAGATCATGCATTGGAATCTGAAATAATTGCATTTGTCAACTCTGCCTAATTTGATGGCAAAAGAATATGGATTTATGTTTTGAATCCTCATGTATATGCATTAGTGTAGGTCTGTTATAAGAATGTTTATAGCAGAGTGCTTTGGATTCTGGCCAGTATTTGCAGGGCTGCTCTCCTGGAGCTTGGTGACTTTAATAAGAGTGTGTAGAAAATTGCTTCTTTTAATTGAAGTAAACAGTTGTCACCTTGGCATAACGTGAGCTGTCTTGTTCTACTTTGGGGTTCAAGTTGCAGTTCTGGACATATCAAGGATTAAAAACCTTGGAAAAGCTCAGTATTGCAGCATTTCTGATAGCACAAAGCAGAATTGCTCAGAAGCACCACGTTGGTGACTGGGTTTGTTGTGAACACGCAGATTCTTGTCACTTGGAGGTCAAGTCAAGAGCCAGCTCTCATGCCCTGAGTTCAGTGTTGAGACAATGAAAGCCAGACTGAATCAGGCTGTTGATGTTTGGTGCCCTTTGCAGTCTCGTGGCTGTGGCTGATGGATGTTGTAGGAAGTGTTTTTAGTCACAGGACAGAAAACAATAACCAGGTGTTTGGCTTCCAGTGGGCTGGGGCAGGGAGGAAACCCCCAAAGGGGAAGAGCCTCATTGCCACTGCAATTAAATAAGAGGCTTGACATGAAATGGTCTGGGCTGTCAAACCTGTCAGGGAGCTAAAATTTTAGGCAGCTATGGTGTGGTCAGAGCTTGTGCTGTTTCATGGAGCTCGTGGTACCAGGGTTTGGAACAGTCCCCTCCAGGTGTGAGGCGCTTCCTGACCTGAGAGCTGGCTCTGAGCTGGGCAGTGAAGGCTAGTCCCATCCCCAGTTTCAGGCATGAGCACTGCTGGCACAGGGAGAGCAAAGAGAAGCGTCCTGCTCCTGTGGGCAGGTGCAGAGGAGGTGGATCTGTGCTGCTGTCAGTGAGGAGGAGTTCCCCCGGCCTGGAGCACTCCCAAGGCTCCTTGGCTGCTCACTCCAATCCCAGTTTAGCTGTTGTCTCTTCACCCCTGCTCAAGGTAGGGAGAGTTTTATCACAGGGACAGCCTCGGGTGGAGGAGGAGGTGCAGTGGCTGAGCCTGAAGGACACTGCTGCAGGCAGAGAGTAGCTGAGTAGCTCTGTCCTTGCTCCTCCTGCTTCTAAAGTCTTCCCCTTCCTTGAGGGCTCATCAGGTGTACTGGGATGTGAATTTTAACCTTTTGGGGTGTTTTGTTTGTTGAACAAACAAAATGATCCCTCTCAGTACAGATGTACTGGTTCTGGGTGTCCCTGGGTAAGGGATTTCAGTCCTTGAGCCCGAGGTTTTTCTCTTGGTGGGTATTTCACAGCTGCTGCAGCTCCAGCCAGAACAACCCTTTGATGCCTGGGCCTGTTTTCACGTGAGAATGATTTCTGTGCTGTAGAATGATGCAGGTTTTGGCTCTACTGGCAGCTGCCTCTTTCTGAGGAGTGCAGCATTTATTTGGCTGTGCCAGGTGTGGAGAGCAGAGGATGGGAAGGTGAAGCTGAGTCAGCTCTGTGCTCATATAAAGCTGTGTGAGCCTGGTGAGAGAGGCCTGGTTGACATGTGGAATTTCCAGCTCAGTTTGCTGTGCACAGCTCAGTCCAAACTGGGAATTTGTTGTCAGGCTGATGAGACACAAACCCTTTTGGCTGATGGAGCCTGGGCACTGGTCTCCAGGTATCCCATCTCCCAGAGAATGCTGCCTCTCTGCATTGGGAAGGATCTGGATCAGGGCTCTGTGGGCTCCAGAGAAGCTTGCCTTGAGATGGAAGAGCTGACTGATAGGCACAACTGAGTGCTGTAGCACCAGCCAGGCCCTGGTTTGCACATTCTGGTGTCTCCAGGGTGGCCAGTGCCAGATGTGTCTGAGAGAGGTGCCAGGAACTCCTCAGTGTGCTCTCTCAAAATGTCAAGCTCTGCTGTCTGTTCCAGGGGGTGATGAGATCTCCATGTTGTCAGCTGAGCCCCTGTAATAGAAAGGGTGGTTCTGTGCCTCACTCCCTCCAGAACCTGCTGGCTGTTCAGCTGGCCAGCAGTCCCGAGCTCTCCTGTACTCCTGCCCCAGGAGGTTTAGCATTAATGCATTTATCTGTGTGCACAAGGAGCAGGGAACATTTCTGTTTTTACAGATGGCGTGGGTTCAGGAAATCCAGTCAGCTGGTGTGGGTCTGGAAACCATTCTGCCCTTATTAACACCCTCCAATGATATAAACAGAGAATCCCCTAAGCAAGGAACAGTCTAAATAAAACTTCAGGCCAAACCAGAACATCTAAGGTGTGCCAGATCTTTCCTCAGGGAAAGAGAGAGAATGGGAAGTGCCAGGAAAGAGAAGATCTTAATTTCTACGAGAACAGCCTCATGATTGAGGGAATTTTGTATTCTTGCCTCTCCCAGAAGGGAGAGAGCAGAGCTGAGGAAGGGATATCCTGGGGAAAGGGCTTTTCTGTCACTGCCTTGTCTCTTCTTTTGGAAAGGACTGGTGAGATCTAAGCCAGGGATTGTCTTAAGACAGAGGTTGGAGGCCAAAAGCCTTTGTAGATCTGAGCCTGTGTTTTCTGTCTGCCTCAGTTTCCTGTCTGTAATGCAGGGAAAGCAATTAAAAATAGCCAGCAGCAGAGCAGTTTCTGTGCCTGTGGTGGGGGCCCTGAGGTCTTGCTGTGTGGGATGCCTTTCCTGGGTGCCCGAGGGGGACCTGGTGGCTGCAGGTAGGTCAGAGCAGGGCTTGGGGCTGTGCCACCTGCCCCTGGGGAGGGTGCTCCAGTCAGGGTGGACATCTCTGCTATGTCCCCTCCCCTTGCATTTGTCAAAGGCACTGGCCTGTGGGGCAGAGTGATGTTGCAGGGGGGGTTTAAGAGGCTGTTCCTGCGCCCTCCCAAATGGACCAGGACGTTTCTTCCAGGGCTGACACCTGTGATCAAGACAGACATGGTGAGTGGGTTGGAAAAATGTTCTTGTGATACANAAGAACCTTCCTTCTCTTTTCTTACCACTCTTATCTCTTTCTACTTTCCTTTTATCTTTCCTCCCTTTTTGTTTGTCTGTTCTTTCCCTGTAATTCCTAATGTAAGTAAGGAAGAATTTAATATGCTGAGACAGGAGAGAAGTTGCTCCATGCGTTGCAGATGCACAACATGTCTTCATTAACTCCCCATGACATTCAAAATAGCTCGAGATAAAGACAAACTAAATCTGGGAAGACAAATATAAATAGGGTTCCCCCCCTCCCTCTCGCCCTGCGCGGCGCTCCCCCCCAGGGCACGCATTCAATTACTGAAGATGAATGGAGCAAAGCGCAGCAGCCTTTGGGATGCTGAGCCTGGCGCTGCCTGCTCCTGCCGTCAGATGGCCCCACACTTCACGGAATGTGCTCCTGGCCCCCCGTCCAGCCTGCGAGCTGCTCCGTGGGGTGTGCGAGCCCTCCTCCGAGCTCTGGCAGCCTGCAGAGCCCGGAGCGGGGAGTGCTGCACCTCCCGCATCTCTGCCGGCTCCTCTTGTCCTCCGGAGGTGTGTGGAAGGGAAGATCTTGGTGTTTAGGCACCAGTGTGGGGGGAGTGAGGAGCTGGGCTTGTTCTCCTTTGTAGAATCAGAATATCCTGAATTGGGGTGACTCACAAGGATCCTAAAGCCCAAATCGTGCCCCTGCACGGACACCTCAGCAATCCCACCCTGGGCATCCCTGGGAGTGGGGCCCAAACACTCCAGGGGCAGCCTTGGGGCCGTGCCCATTCCCTGGGGAGCCTGGGCAGTGCCAGCACCCTCTGCCAGCACCCTCTGCCAGCCACCTCTTCACTGCTGTGGAGCTGGGAGCTCGTGATGGAGCTTCTCCCCTGGAGCAGGGCACGGGCAGCCGTGGGGAGCAGCAGAGCTCCCGGTGAGAGGCTGCACCTGCAGTCGCTTCTCTCAGCAAATCCAGATCCTGTGTGGGGGTTATGGAGCTCCAGGCTGAGGCTGGGTTTTGTTTTGCAGAGGGCAGGCTGGAGGAGCTGTTCTGGGTGCCCTGGTGTGCCCTGGCTGCNAAAAAAGAACCTTCCTTCTCTTTTCTTACCACTCTTATCTCTTTCTACTTTCCTTTTATCTTTCCTCCCTTTTTGTTTGTCTGTTCTTTCCCTGTAATTCCTAATGTAAGTAAGGAAGAATTTAATATGCTGAGACAGGAGAGAAGTTGCTCCATGCGTTGCAGATGCACAACATGTCTTCATTAACTCCCCATGACATTCAAAATAGCTCGAGATAAAGACAAACTAAATCTGGGAAGACAAATATAAATAGGGTTCCCCCCCTCCCTCTCGCCCTGCGCGGCGCTCCCCCCCAGGGCACGCATTCAATTACTGAAGATGAATGGAGCAAAGCGCAGCAGCCTTTGGGATGCTGAGCCTGGCGCTGCCTGCTCCTGCCGTCAGATGGCCCCACACTTCACGGAATGTGCTCCTGGCCCCCCGTCCAGCCTGCGAGCTGCTCCGTGGGGTGTGCGAGCCCTCCTCCGAGCTCTGGCAGCCTGCAGAGCCCGGAGCGGGGAGTGCTGCCCCTCCCGCATCTCTGCCGGCTCCTCTTGTCCTCCGGAGGTGTGTGGAAGGGAAGATCTTGGTGTTTAGGCACCAGTGTGGGGGGAGTGAGGAGCTGGGCTTGTTCTCCTTTGTAGAATCAGAATATCCTGAATTGGGGTGACTCACAAGGATCCTAAAGCCCAAATCGTGCCCCTGCACGGACACCTCAGCAATCCCACCCTGGGCATCCCTGGGAGTGGGGCCCAAACACTCCAGGGGCAGCCTTGGGGCCGTGCCCATTCCCTGGGGAGCCTGGGCAGTGCCAGCACCCTCTGCCAGCACCCTCTGCCAGCCACCTCTTCACTGCTGTGGAGCTGGGAGCTCGTGATGGAGCTTCTCCCCTGGAGCAGGGCACGGGCAGCCGTGGGGAGCAGCAGAGCTCCCGGTGAGAGGCTGCACCTGCAGTCGCTTCTCTCAGCAAATCCAGATCCTGTGTGGGGGTTATGGAGCTCCAGGCTGAGGCTGGGTTTTGTTTTGCAGAGGGCAGGCTGGAGGAGCTGTTCTGGGTGCCCTGGTGTGCCCTGGCTGCTCTCCCCAGCACACGAGGTACTTAGAGCTGGGCTGTTGTGCAAGGAGAGGGACAGGGTTAAGGCTGTGGCTGCCCCATCCCTGGAAGTTCAAGGCCAGGTTGGACTTGGAGCAGCTTGGTCTGGTGGGAGGTGTCCCTGCCCATGGCAGGGGCTGGATGGGATGAGGTTTAAGGTCCCTTCCCACCCAGACCAGCCTGGGATTCTGTGGGAGCTGATGTGCAGAGGG
>VZRX01011354.1:0-11965 GCA_013398075.1 Notiomystis cincta | reverse complement strand
AGCTCTGGGAGCGATGTCCCGTGTCCCTGCAGCTCTGGGAGGGATGTTCCCTGTCCCTGCAGCTCTGGCAGCGATGTCCCGTGTCCCTGCAGCTCTGGGAGCGATGTTCCCTGTCCCTGCAGCTCTGGGAGCGATGTCCGGTGTCCCTGCAGCTCTGGGAGCGATGTTCCCTGTCCCTGCAGCTCTGGGAGCGATGTCCCGTGTCCCTGCAGCCTCCTGTCCCTGGAATCGCATCCCTCTCTCCGCGGCTGCTCGGGATGCTCCCGAAATTGTCCTCCCCATTCCGGAGCTGCGGTTCCCACCGGCCCTGGGGCCACACATCTGCCAAGGCCTCGTGCTCCGTGCCAGGGAGGGATGAAAAGGGACTCTGGGAAGAGCAGTGCATCGTGGTGACACAATTAATGCAACCCGGGCAGGAATTTAGGAGTTTTGTGTCTGTCTTCCCCATAAACACAGGCTGGCAGAAATGGAGTGGCAGAAAATTTAGGGAATTGTTCTGGGTGAAATGTGGTTTTTACCCTGGAAAAGAATTTCTTGGATTGCTGTTAAACACAGTGCTAAGAAAACCTGGAAGATGATAACTGTTATCAGGTGAATTCTCAGGGTATTGTGTTAGAAGAGGACAGAGTTCAGTGTACTCCAAAAAGTTGGAAAACATGTGGAACTGAATCTCCTCAGGACAAAAGACTTGGAGCTCCTGGAGCAGGTCCAGGGGAGGGAATGAGGCCACAGGGATCTGCTCAGGTGTGACCCAGCTGTCACTGGCCCTGCTGCCCTGGTTTCTGGGGGGTTTGGGGGTAGAACAGTAATTATGAGGTTTGTGGGCTCTGCCCCTGCCAGAATCCTGTTTCTGTTTTGGGATTTTTTCCTGGTGCAGTGACAAAGGTGCAGGAGGTGAACAGAGCTGTGCTCGGGACATTTTGGAAAGTCCAGGGTCTGTGCTCAGACAGGAGCTCAGAATGTGGATTAACTGCTCACCTGGGGTGGTTCAGATCTGTGTTTAGGGGTCAGGTCATTATTGGGAGAATAATCAACCAAATAATTCCATGGAGATGTGATAATTTGGCTCTAATCATGGGGCCAATTTTGGCTGAGAGAGCAGAGCCTTAAATGTGACAATTCCATCAGTTTAATCTTCCCTTCACTGTGACAAACACACTGAGCTTATGGGAGGGAAAACAATGGGAAGACTTGGTATAATTTGATGGAGAGAGGCTTTTTTAATTGTCTGAGCCCCCTGAAACTTTGACCCCAAAGAATCAAATAAAGGCAGGAAAAAGAGCTGGCAGCAGCAATTATCCCAAATCAAGGGACAACCTCCCCTGTTAGGCAGAGTAATTGGAGTTATTGTTTAAAGTGTAAAATGCAAATCTTTGCATATTTAACATGTCTCTCCATTTCTGTTTCTGATTCCCAGGTCTATTATAAAGTTATTAAAGAGATTGAGCCGGGAGAAGAGCTCTTGGTGTGTCTGAAGGAAGGAGGTTATTCCCTTGGGAACATGGCACCCAGCATGGAAGGTAAGGCCTCCCCAGGAGCTTCTGCTCCTCTCTGCAGCTCCCTGGCACTGCTGGGACCCTCAGCCAGGGCAGGACAGGGACAAATCCTGAGCCAGGACCTGCCCCTTGCATCACTGTCTGGATTTTGTGCTCATTTTCTCTCTTTCCCTGGTGGGAGAGGCTGTCTCAGTCCATTATAGAGAGTTTTTATCAGCCTCCTGCAGGTTCATTTCCTTCTCTTTGTGGGTTTGGATATGATCAGAGGTGCCTTTTCCATCCCAGGGTCACCAGGTGCCTTTGGCTGTAATAAAAATGGCCAAACCATCCCAAGGCTTGGGAAACACTGGCCTGCAGAGATTTAGGGAATCTGGAAAAGGGGGACCCAGCCAAGGGTCATCCCTAAAATTACTGCTGCTGGAATAAAGACACCTCATTTTTCTCTGCAGCAGCTGGGAGCAGGTAGCAGGACACACACATGGAGTGTTCTGGAAATCTGAGTGTGCTCCCAGCACTGATTTTCCTCTTTTAGGGTGCTTTTCCCCACATTTATCCAAGACTGGCACTACAGACACTGTGCAAGGAAGTGATCTCAGAGGAAAACCAGGAAGGATGTGCCAAACATCATTATTCAATGATTTATTTCTATAAATACATTCTCATTTATCAGGTGTTTTTAAACTATTAGTTGGAAATAATGCTCTATAAAATTAATTTCTGAAATTATAGTTCTTTCTGGGCACCCTGCAATACATTTATTTTCTTTTACCTGTACATGAATATAATTTCTGATGCAAATTTCCAGTGAAACCCTTTAGAAGGATATGCACAATTAGTTTCAAATATTTCTGGAAATATTTGAGGACTTGCTGGAATCTCATTTGTTGAAGAGCTGGGGGTGCAGTGTGGTATTTACTCCCTCACTCATATCAAGTTTGGGATTGTATTTTCACTGCTCTTTCCCAAAAAAAAGTTAATTATTTTCTCAAGACCAACACACAGAGATGAATAATTCCTGTACCTTTTTTTTTTTGGATGTCAAGGAGAAATCTGAATGAAAACTCACTGCTGTTCTGCATTTCAGTTTCTAACAGGCTTTTATGTGAACAAGCAAAAAGTGCTCCTTGTTTTCCATCTCTGTCATTATGGAACATTTATCTGGATCGTCCTGGTTACGTCTAGTGCTTTTGCTGCATAATTGCTGTCAAATTATGCCAGGCCAACATTAAATATTTGACTCCTTAATACTTTTTACTTTCAGCAGGGCTATCTCCCTGCTGCCTCGCACCCCCAGCTCACTTCGGAATTAACAGGAGAGAAAATGCAAAATTGTTCCACACAAAGATAATTATCATAAAAATCTTTCCTCCCAACCCCAGCCAAACACAGCAGACCCCTTATCACTGCAGGAATTTTGAGTAGGGCACTTGAACTCCTTTGAGATTCGAGTCTGGTAGATTAGCATGTAGATGCCACATAATTGTGTTCCCCTTGGTTTCTCTGAAAGCTATTAGGCACTGATTTATTTTTCTGTTACATTCCTGCTTTGTCCTGAGTGTTACTGATGGAACTTCAGATAGGCACATATAACCATAGATTTGACAAACAAGACACAGAGAACAGGCAGCAATTTCGGTGTAACTGGGGTTGTTCTTTTCTTTGCAGCCCCTTCTCCCTGTCAGACACCGAGGCAGTCACCTTTGTGAAGGGCAGCATTTTCGTTTGTGATGCTTAAAGAAAGGAGGAAACTTTAATGAGAACTTGTTTTGAAGGGCGACCTTTTTATTTTTGGTGCTTACAGGAGGAAAAAAAAGGAGCAGTTGGAGGAACCTGGAGTCTACAGAGTGGGTGTCTGATAGAGACACAAAATCAGTAGCAGGTCTCAGCTCAGCCCTGAGCCCCGGTGGTGATTTAGGTGTTGGTGTTGCAGGGGATGGTCTGGCCCTGCCTGCAGGTCAGGTCCTTCCCCTGCAGGGTGTTTATTGAGGAGTCTGCTCTGGGACCTGCTGCAGCTCAGAACTGGCAATGCCAGAGGAATGGGGGTTGGATTTGGATGTGTTATCATGGAATGGGGTGGGCTGGGAGACACCTTAAGGATGATCTCATCCCACCCCCTCTATCACCTCCCACTGTCCCAGGCTGCTCCAAGCCCTGTCCAGCCTGGCTTTGGGCACTTCCAGGGATGCAGGGGCAGCCACAGCTGCTCTCCCAGGGCCTCCCCACCCTCAGCTGCTCTCCACCTGATCAGATTTTCCTCTCTTTAGCCTGTATGAGCATCAAAATAGGATTTACAACCAGTGGCAACATGAGTAACATGTGGCAACAAGGCTTTTAATCATATTTTTGCCAGCTCTCTAAGTCTCCTTTCAATACAAATTTCTTTTTCCAAACCCAGATACTTTGAAGCACCAGAATTGTTTTTCCTGCTCTTTATCTTTTCCACCTGTGGAAAAGTTGCTGTGTTTGATGCCCTCTTGTATGGTGTGTGATTTGGGTGAGATCTGGCAAAGAACAAGGAGAATTAGAAGCAAAATCTCTTCTCTAAAATATTCTTGAGGTTATTAATGTATTTCACCGTCTTCCCTGCTCTGTAAGGACAAAAATGTGTGATTGTCATTGGTAAGAGCAGGTGGGGCAGTGTCAGGGTGTGCTGTGGGAGGGGACTGAATTATCCAGTTTTAGCCAGGTATGGAGGAAATTATTCTCCATGGCTGCTTTTCCAAACCCAGAGAGGATTTCTGCTTCCTAGAGGAGAGTTTGGGTGAAATAAGCTGCAATTAATCATGGAAATCTCAAACTGAAGCAGGAAGATTTCCACCTGGATATCCAGAAGGAATTTTGTTGCCTTTTCTCTGAAGTTAAAAGAAGGAAAAGAAAAAAAAAATCTATTTCCTCCATTCCAAGTGTTTTCAGGTCTGGGGATTTGCCAGGTGGAGCTTGAGGGATGCTGGGAGTTTGGTAGTTAAGAGGTGAAGGGATCTGGGGCTTCCCAGCCTGGAGGATTTCAGTTGCTCCTCTAAAAATTCCTTCTCATTTAAGCCACTGCTGCATTTACAGGAGAGCAAAGAGGGGAAACGTTGGCTCTGAGGTAGAGAAACACCTCACCAGAGCAGTTCCATGTCTCTGGAGCTTGATGCTACTCTTTTTTCATCTTTTTTTTTTCTTCTTTTCACTCATAAAGAGCCGTTTGGATTATTTTAATGGGAGGTGATGCAGTGTCTCAATAATGCTCCTATTGGTATCCTGATTTCCCAGTTTCCCTCCCCAGGGACATAAAACACATGAGATACACATTGGTCCTGTTCTACAAAATACCAATAAAGAGAATTTCTCAGAGGAGCAGAGCAGGGCCTGACCCATCTCCTGGTGAGGCTGCTGACAGCAATTTCAGAGTGTCTAAACTCTCAAAAAGAGCTGACACGAGAACAATTGGGTGTTTCCTTCCCTCAGCTCTCCTTTTTTAGTCAAAATCCCTTTGCTGACCTGCTGGACCTTATTTCTTTTTGCACCCCTCTCTTGTGCAGCTGAGGAAATGCTCCTGCAGCCCTGTGGGGTTGTCCATGCCTGGTGTGGGAGGCTCTGGGAGCCCTGGGCAGGCTGCTGAGATGCCCAGCAAGGCTGAGCTGCCTGAACCTTGGTGATACTTTCTTTTTCAGCTGGGTTTGACCTTCCCCATGTCAATACTTTCTGTGTAGGTGTGCAGAGGCTGCAGAGGGTTTCCTCTGCCCCCATCTCTGCTGCAGCAGCCTCGGGGACCTCGCCTTGCTCAGTTCTAAACTCAGGTTTAAGCAGAGAAAGGGAGATGGGAGGTGAGTGCCCAGGTGGGAGCACAGTGTGTGTGACACTGCCTGTGCTTCCACTCCTGCCACACTCACAACAAAATTAACCCTGGTTTATATAAAACACCATTCCAGGCCTAAAGCTCAGCCTGAGTGTTTTCAGTTGTGCAAAGTTTGGTGTAAACAAGTGCGAGGGGGGACTTGAGAGCAGAGGTTTGCAGATTTTGCCCCAAGAATGTGAACATGGCCACATCCCACCCCAAGATCCCCTCTCCTGAGAGCAGGGAATGGCTCAGCTCCATCACAGCACCACCTTTGGCTGCAGCTCTCAGAATATCCCCACTCCTCCCTCGGAGCCTGTTCCTTCTGGGAGTGAAGGTATCAGAAAAAGAGAACCACGCTGAATACGAGGCAGAGCAGCAGAGCATGGAGGAAGAGGGTAGGAGAGGACAGGGAAACGCAGCTCCAGTGACTCAGAGGGGGCTGGAAAGCTTCTGTTCCAGGGTGGAGAAACCCAGAGCTATCCCGACTCCCTCGCAGAGCTTGTTCTCCTGGAAAATTTACAGCTTGGAGCTGATTGTTTAGCTTGGCACCATGGTCAGGATGCTGCCTTGTAAACTTAATAATAGCTGCCCTCTTTTTAATTTGTTTGACCTTGACTACAGTAATTTATTATGTGCATTAGAACTTTTTTTTTTTTTTCTTAAAAAGAAAATAAAAAAGCAAAAAGCACAGCAACAAAGCCTTTGGCTCCCTGCTCTTCCTTCCATGGTGCTGTGGGCTGGGACTCCTCAGAGCCCTGAGCTCCTGCACTGGAAAATCAAGAGAACATTAGACAATTTCTTAGAAAGAAGCTTCTCCAGGTTTGTGCTGTGGCATTTTGCTTTTCCCACTACCTGTGTTTCTACAAGTCAGGATTGTTCCTTTTGAAGAAAAACTCGTCCATAATTTCAAAACCCCTCCTTGCAGACAAGCTCAGCACTCCGGAATGAGCCCAGAATTTTGTGTGTCTCCCAATCCCTGTAGGTCTCTCCATCTCAGCAGAGACCAAGACACAAAGAAAACAAGATCTCCTCTGGTTGTGTGATCTAATTTTTTTTCCTCTTAATGCTTAAAGTGAAAGCAGCTGCTGGCACAGCCTCCCTTGGGTTCTGTCCCCTCTCTCTCGCAGATCTGCTCTCTGTTTGCTTGTTTGCTGGACTCGGGGAGCTCTGCCTCCTGCCCGGGTAGCAGAGCCCGGGCTGGCTGTGTTTCCTGGGGCAGGGCTGACCCCGGGGCTGTGTGTGTTGCAGAGGAGCCCTCGTTCCGCTGCGAGGACTGCGATGAGCTCTTCCAGTCCAAGCTGGACCTGCGGCGCCACAAGAAGTACGGCTGCAGCGCCGTGGGGGCCCTGTACGAGAGCCTCAGCGACGAGATCAAGCAGGAGGGCCTCGGGGATGGGCAGGTCTACGAGTGCAAGGACTGTGAGAGGATGTTCCCCAATAAATACAGGTACCCACAGAGAGACAGACCCTCCTCTGGCCTCCCCTCTCCATCCTGGCCAAAGGGGGATGATGGGCGGCTTGGGAAGGGATGAAGGGATCAACCTTTCCTTCCTCCACAGAAACCTTTCCTTCCTTCACAGAAACCTTTCCTTTATCCATAGAAACCTTTCCTTCCTCCATAGAAACCTTTCCTTTCCCCATAGAAACCTTTCCTTCCTCCACAGAAACCTTTCCTTCCTCCACAGAAACCTTTCCTTTCCCCACAGAAACCTTTCCTTTCCCCACAGACACCTTTCCTTCCTCCACAGAAACCTTTCCTTCCTCCATAGAAACCTTTCCTTTCCCCACAGAAACCTTTCCTTTCCCCACAGACACCTTTCCTTCCTCCACAGAAACCTTTCCTTTCCCCACAGACACCTTTCCTTCCTCCACAGAAACCTTTCCTTTCCCCACAGAAACCTTTCTTTTCTCCATAGGAACCTTTCCTTCCTCCATAGAAACCTTTCCTTCCTCCACAGAAACTTTTCCTTTCTCCATAGAAACCTTTCCTTTCCCCACAGACACCTTTCCTTCCTCCACAGGCTTTAGGAATGTTCTTTTAGGGATCAACCTTTCCTTTCTCCATAGAAACCTTTCCCTTCCCTACAAGGTTTGGGGATGTTCACCTTGGGACCCTCTGTAGCTCTTGGGCAGTGTTTTATTCCACCTTGATTTCATGGACTGGAGCCTCTCATTGCCCAAGGAAGCACCCAGGGGTTGTTGGTGTGAAGTTTAAGGGGTTGTTTCTGACACACCTGGATGGGATCTTTCCACCATCTGCTCCCCTGTGCTCTGGCTCTGAAGGAAAAAAACCACCAGTATCACTTCACTCAAAATGTGCATGAAGACTTCTTTTAAATTCAGTTCTTGGTCATTAGAGATCAGTAGGTTTAAAGAGGTGTTGATGCCCTAAGAACTCATAATGTGGTCACAAGCTCCAACTTGATCTGGCAGGAACAATTAAAAAATTCTGTTCCAATCAAGTTTTTAATTTTCTTTGGGTCCACCAAACATTCTTGTGACAGCAATGTGAAAAGGAAAAAGAAGACTGGACATCCTCTAGCTCATTTTTTAATTTGCAACAGTTATTCAGTTATTACTATGATTATATGGCAAGTCTAAACAAGAATTAAACTTCTCTTTAAAAAAGAAAATATTTTAACTTAGGTTTTAACTGAAAAGCTGATTTTTTTTAAGCAGAATGTGGTGGTAATGAAATGCAGCTTTAATGCAGTGATCTTTGAGCTCTCTAATTCACTGGCAAAGTGAGACTCAAATAGTTAAATATTAGGACCCAGCTTTAAAAGTTGAGGGGTTGTTTTAATCAGTTTAAGATTGTGTTTATTTGCATCTTAAGCCTTGATAAAAGCCTTTCTAAAATTCTATAAAAGCAGAGTTTTCTGTGTTTACCGGAGGCTGAAGTTCTCACTTACTCATTTCTTTTGCCTTCTTGAGTGAACAAACCCCGTGCACCACAAGATTTGTTATAAATCTGTGAGAACTGGCAATCCCCTGTCAGGCTCTGCCTGAGCAGAGCAAAAACCTCGAGGTTAAAGCCCCGTGTAAGACCTGTTTCACTTCAGTTTAACATTTAAAAACCTCCATTTTTCACTTTGAACTTAATTACATTGATACTTTCAGCTCTTTGAGCCGGGTGAGGAAGTGAGGGCAAAAAAATCTATTTAAAAGAATGCAGAGGAAGGTGAAGCCTCCAGAGCATTCCCTGTATCTGCATGGAAAAGAGCTTGGCTGTGCTGTGGGAGCTGTAGAAGCTGGGATGGATCCTGGGAATCCTCTGTGGGATCCTCTTAGCCCAGTGTGGCATTTTACCCCTCACCTTGTGTCTCCACATTGGCTACTCTCCATTAAATAGAACAGGCTGCAATTTTCATTTTTTTACCTGACAAAACAGGGAGAACTTCCTTCAAATGTTTTCAATATTTTGGATTTCAGTAAAAATTCCAATTCCTTTATCCATCGCTGTCAGGAGCTCTCTCCTCTTTAGCTTCCAGCGCTCTCTAATTTTTTATGTTAATTAGAAATTAACCATTTAAATGTATATTTTGTATCCTATTTGTATCCTCTGTGCATTCCTGGCTCCCTAGGGCCTTGGGTTTTTTGCCTTTTAGACCCAATATTTTGGGATAAGCAATAAAAGTTCATTTTTTTTTGACAAGAGAAAAGAGAGCCAGCAGCATCCCAGTTCAGCCTGTGGCACACTGGTGGGTTGGTGGGTTTGGGAGGGAATGTCCACATCAGTCTCTCCACCATCAATCTGCCAACTTTTAAGTCACTAAAACACAAAATGAACCCACTCAGAGTGCCTGGATGGCCTTAGAATTTTTCAAACTTAATACAGAGGAAATCAAGGGGGCCACTGGGGACCTCAAATTGAGCATTTAGCAGCTGACTAAATAAATAAATGTTTTGCTAATCCCAGTAGGTACTTGCCTCTAAACAGCATATTAGCTTGTCTATATTTGCTTGAAATAAACTCATAAATCACAGTTAACAGGAGCGTATTTTTGGATGTGCATATGAAAGGTTTGTGTTACTTTGTGTGTGTTAAAAATCTGGTCGTTTTAAGAGCACCATTTCTTGAGCAAAATGAATATTGCTGCTTTAAAATGAGTGGGTTGGCAGTTTATAAAGGGCATGCCCATGAATATGAATTATCTGGCTGGAAGCAGGGCTGAGGAGTTTTGGGTGTTGAGTGGCCAAGGCTGACACGATTCCTGGGATCCTGAACCCCTCAGGCTCATTGGAAATGCCCAGGGAGTATCTTCCCTGTGGCATTTAATGAATATTGGCAGGATTTTCCAGTAGTGTTCAGCTTTAATGTTTGTGTAAAAATAGAGCCATGCTTTAAAGTTCTTTAATATCCATATGTAGGGGTGACAGGCAGGAGCAGATTCCATGTGAGCTGGTCTTCTTTGGAACTCACAGTAAGAGAAGTGTTTGTAACTCCTCTTAAATTGTCCCAAAGGAAGCAAAGGATGAAGATTTCCTTTCCTTGTTTCTCAGGGCTGGCACGAGGTGTGCAGGATTTCTGGCTGAGAGGTGCAGGATTGCTGGCCTGAGATGTTTAGGGTTTCTGGCCAGAGGGAAGCAGGATTTAAGGGCTGAGAATTGCAGGATTCCCAGCCTGAGATTTGCAGAATTCCTGTCCAGAGAGATGCAGGATTTCTGTCTGAGAGGAGCAGGATTCCATGCCTGAGATGTGCAGGATTTAAGGCCTGAGAGGTGCAGGAATCTGAGCCTGGGATGTGCAGGATTCCCAGCCAGAGAGGATCAGGATTCCAGGCCTGGGATGTGCAGGATTCCCAACATAAGAGGTGCAGGATTCCAAGCCTGAGATGTACAGATTCCCAGCCTCAGAGATACAAGATTTAAGGCCTGAGAGGTACAGAATTCCCATCCTGAGAGGTGCAGGATTCCCACCATGAGAGGTGCAGAATTCCCATCCTGAGAGGTGCAGGATTCCCACCATGAGAGATGCAGGATTCCCATCCTGAGAGGTGCAGAATTCCCAGCCTGAGAGGTGCAGGATTCCTGGCCAGGGATGTGCAGGATTCCCATCCTGAGAGGTGCAGAATTCCCATCCTGAGAGGTGCAGGATTCCTGGCCAGGGAGGTGCAGGATTCCCATCCTGAGAGGTGCAGAATTCCCATCCTGAGTGGTGCAGAATTCCCATCCTGAGAGGTGCAGGATTCCCACCATGAGAGATGCAGGATTCCCATCCTGAGAGGTGCAGAATTCCCAGCCTGAGAGGTGCAGGATTCCTGGCCAGGGAGGTGCAGCATTCCCGTGCCACAGGGCACTGGAGCTCCATGTGCCACCCCTGCCGTGGCCCCGTGCCAGCAGCCACTGGGAATTGCCATCATCCCCCCGGTGTGGAGAGGCTGCCAGTTGGCAGAAGGGGAAACTGCTGAGTGAAGTAATCAAAGATGTCTGACATTCAGAAGTGAAACGTGTTTGCACCTGATCGTGTTTCTCCCCAGCGGCGAGGCCCTGTGTTCTGGGGAGCCGTGGGCCAGGTGCCCGTGCAAATGGACACGTGAGACTCTCAGCAGCAGCAAATGTCTTTTCTTTCCCCAGGGACAGGCCACAGAAGTTTCAGTGACAAAAGTGCCCATTTTTCCCCTCAGGAATCTGCAGGGTCAGGGCTGGGTTGATTTTGCTTTTCCCCCTTGAAAATGGATTCAGGTGTTAATAATAGCATAAAACATGGCTTCATTTTGAGGCAGAACAGGGCATCTTCCACCAGTGAAATAAATGTCAAAAACCTCAGATGGTGTTTGGGTGTCACTGCCCTTCTCACAGTCAGTAAGCTGCTCTCTTCCTCCAGGTAACTGGAAGCCCCCCAGGCCCCACAGCTGGTTCTCTGTCACCATCTCTGTCACCTCTCTGGGTCTCAGACCTGCCTCAGTGCCTGGTTTGGGTGTCCAGAGGTCAGCCTGTCTCTCTTTCCCAGCCTGGAGCAGCACATGGTGATCCACACCGAGGAGAGGGAGTACAAGTGTGACCAGTGTCCCAAGGCTTTCAACTGGAAATCCAACCTGATTCGTCACCAAATGTCTCACGACAGTGGGAAACGGTTTGAATGTGAAAATTGTGTTAAGGTACAGTGAGGACATGGGGGGCTTCACCTGGGGGAGGGCACTGGGACCTGGGGGAGCAGGACACAGAGTCAGTGGGGGGCTTCACCTAGGGGAGGGCACTGAGGTTTGGGGAAAGGGCTGCAGGTGATAGTGTCCATGGGGGACTTCATCTGGGGGAGGACACTGGGACCCAGGGGAAGGGATGCAGGACACAGAGTCAATGGGGGGCTTCACCTCTGAGAGGGTGCTGGGACCTGGGGAAGGAATGCAGGACAGTTTCCATGGGAGGTTTCACCTGGGAAACATGCTGGGACCTGGGGAAGGGATGCAGGACAGTTTCCATGGGAGGTTTCACCTGGGAAACATGCTGGGACCTGGGGAAGGGCTGCAGGGGATGGGTGGCCCATGCTAGCCCAGAGCAGGGTGATACAGGGAGAGATGACCCTGCTGCCCCGTCCCAGGGAGAAGAGGTGTCCTCACTATCCTGAGCATCCCACTGGGGGTGTGGAGCTCAGCCCTCTCCCAATCCACTCCCCTTTGGCCATTCCCAGCTGGGTACTGGGGTG
>VZRX01011353.1:0-15220 GCA_013398075.1 Notiomystis cincta | reverse complement strand
CACCTGCTGAGTTTAAGGTATCACCTTATTTTGTTAACACTCTTCCTTTGTTCACCTTCTGCCTGCCTGCCCGCCCACATTATGTACAGAAGATGGTGAAGATCTTGGTGAACCATCAAAAACTTAAAAGTTTTTTTGAAGGATCTGTTTCCACCCGTGACCTGGAAGATATTCTGACAAGAATTAAGAAGAAAGTAAGTGCTTGGCAGGAGAAATGTCTGCTTTGTGCAAGTATTGCCACTGCTAGGAGTTCAAACATGCCTAAATTGTTTTTATCTCATCACTCTTCTGCTGAATCATTTTACTCCTGGGAACAAACTGTTGATCCTCAGCCTGTTCATCACAGACCACAAAGGAATGATACTATTAGGGGGAAAGTGAGGTATTGGATATTTTGAATATCAGCCACAAACAGGAAAGGGGACGAGGACAAAATGGGTTTATATTTAAGTGTAACCTCCCCACTTCACTATCCATACTTTGCCCCTAGTAAAGCAATTAAGTGAGAACAGTGCTTCTGAAGATAACAGAGGCTTTGCAAAAGACACCACAAGTAGTAGTGCCAAGAAAATTTCCAAATATACAAAAGAAGTCCAAGGCAATTCTAATTACTACAATTATTGTCTTTCTTCTGGGAATACTGCCCTGCTGTCAAGTCCTGTGAAGCTGGAAGAAGCTTGGTGAATTCAGCAGCATCCAGTGGAAAATCATCTGTTTGTTTTGGGATTTTTTATTCCTTTTCATCTGCATTGTAGAAAGGAGTGTGCCTTTGTGTAGGGACAGGGAGAATGAGTGTTGAACCAAATCAACTTCCAACATAATGGGCCAATCTCCAAAGAGTCCAAATTTTTCTGCTGCTTCCTTTAAGAAGGCTTGTTGCCTACCAGTGTACATTATTTCCATTTATGCTCAAGACTAATGAATTTGGCATTTTAGTCTGCTGCTCAGTATGACAGCACCCATAACCTGCCTTGGACTATTGAAAACAAAGAGCTGGCATCCCTGAATTTCTGGTCTGCTTCCTTCTGTAAGTTAGGAAATGTTTCCCTGAGCCTTGGTAGCAGTGGTCCTGGTTATCACTTATGTTTTAAACAGGTAATTTCCTATTTTATACTCTAAAGATTCATGGGGTTTCTTTATATCTTTGTAGGAGAAGGAAAACCAGAAGGGTGAATGCCCATCTGTCAAGAACCCTGTGAAGAAGAGGAGTGATGGCTCGATGAAGCCCCAGGCCACACTGCCTTCTAGTAAACGGTACTGAGCACTTTCGTTAGATGTGACAAAGCTTTACATGTCTCTTCCTCAGGAAAAGCTTTTTCCTGGGGGAGTTGACCTGTGCCAGAGATTGTTTCCTTTCCCTACAAACGCTCTGTGATAGAAAATGTCTACTTCTGCATTACTCTGAACACAACTTCTCTGGAGGAGTTTCCACAAAAATTGGGCAACAAAAAGGCCCCCATTGGTCGCAGCTCAGACAATGCAGTGCAGTGGCAAGGAGATGGGTGTTTTGATGAGAAGTCCCAGTCTAGAAGCAAGATGCCATTCCCCAGAATAGCATTCCCATGCACGTGGTTTGGCCTGACTGAGGGTAAGAAAACCATGATTCACACAGTACCAAGTTTGAGTTCTAAGTAGCAAGTCAATTCCCGGATAACTTTAGTCAACAGGGGTCTCAATATGGACTTTTTGTCTTGCTATTCCTGTCCTTCATACTGTTTGCTTGGTGGACAGCAGGTTTGGTTTGTTTCCCCCTGTGCTGCAATCAGCATTTAAAACAGGAATTTGGTCCTTGCTGTCTCTTCTTGCCAGTGGCAGAGCTACTTGTACCTCTTCTCCTCTGATAACAGAGGGGATTTTTTTAGGTCTGTGTTGGGGTTTTAAGAGGTCTCCTCTTGTTTTTTTTCCCTCTTACAGAATTTTCCCCCCATGCGTGTTGCAAGGAGACAAAAACGACTGGATATTTAAGAGAGACAAAAGAAGTTGTCAGTTAAGGGAGGGGTGCATCTGGCTACTTTCTCTTTACCTGAGTTTTCCCGTGGAGGCCAGACATAACACGAGTTTAGGGACTGGGAAAAAGAGGTGGATGCAGCCCATAGCGCTCTTGAGCTCTGGGCATCCAGAGGGGAGAGAGGCTGCGGTGCTGTCGGGAGAATTCATCACCCCCGAGGGGTTCTGTCTCCTACTGCCTTTCTTCTGCCGGTGAATGGAGCTCTGCTCGTAAGCGGCCTTTGCACTGGGACTTTTCACCATCTGCTCAGGTGCCTCAGGGGAAAAACACTGGAATCCCGAGCCTGCCTTTCCCTTCCCTGCCCTTCGGGGAACTTTCCCAAAGAGCTGGGCACTTTGTGCATTCATTATGAATCTCCAAAGGTTTCTTTCCTTCCTAGAGCAAAGCTGGTATCTTCTCAGAATATTTCTCTTAATGCTAAAACTTTATAAATGCTTATGAAATGCCTTGAATGTTAAGAAATGGGGCAGTATTAACACTGCAGTATGCTGAATTTATTGATAACCTGCATGAGCCATATTGCTAATCATAGAATATTCTGAATTGACAGGGTCTCACAAGGATCATCGAGTCCAGTTCTCCTGGCACAGAACACCCCAAGTCACAACATTTGCCTGAGACCGTTCTCAAAACACTTCTCAAACTGTGTCAGGTTTGGTGCTGTGACCACTGTCCTGGGGAACCTGTTCCAGCGCCCAACCCCCCTCTGGGTAAAAAACCTTTTCCTAATACCCAATCTAAACCTCCCCTGACACAACTTCAGGCCATTTCCTCGGGTTCTGTCACTGGTCACCACAGAGAAGAGATCAGTCCTCTGCTTCCCCTCACGAGGAAGTTGTAGACTGCAATGAGGTCTTCCCTCAGTCTCCTCCAGGCTATCTGAGGTAGTTCTTGAAGTCAAAAAAGAAACTGGAATGTGTGTAGTGCCTTAGTGTTCTAGATGACTAGAATGAATGAAATGACAAGCCCCTTAAAGGTTTGAGATTTGAGCAGTGTCACTGGAAACAAGGGCAGCTGCCAACTTGTTAAAGGTCTGCAGATGAAGTGCAGCACTGAGCTGTCAGCTGCTCTTTTCACAGCCATGAAGCCCTGGCTGGAAACCTGATCCTACTTCACTCTGTGCTCATTCCCTCTGCAATCTGACTCCACTGCAGCGAGTGCACTCTGATTTTAACCCGTAGGACCAAGCCACTGGCCCCTGAATTAGCTGTGATTTTACACAGAAACTACTGAACTGAGTACAAGGCTGCCAGGTAGCTCGGGCTTAAATCAGGGCAGGGGAGGGGTGGAAGCACAGCTGACCCATGCTCTCGTCTGTCAGTGCCCAGGCTGTATCTTGTAGCCTAAAAAAAGACATATTTGCTGAATGGAAATGCAACCTAAGATAATTGATGTACCAGCAAAACACAAAATAAGACAAGCTTGTGCTGGGGTGGGGGAAGAAGAAGCAAATGGATTTTTTATAGTTCCAGGCACTAGTTAGTGCACTGAGGAAGGCATCAATAATATAATTTTGGGATAAGATTGAAACTGATTGCATACAGAATATGGGAGACCAAACTCATACCTTGATATAAAACCTCTGTTTTATTTACATCAGTAAAAAATAAATGTTAAAATTGAGCCTAGTCTTATAAAACAGGTATTCCAGAAATTTTTTATTTGTGAAAAATTGAACTGTTGATCAAAAAACCTGTTAAAAAATTATTTTTTTTAAAAAAGTGGTGAGGCAAACTATCATTTCCTGCATACTAGAGTTACTCTCAATTTCATGCTTGCAATACAAACTGAAGGTAAACACATATTTTGCAAGAGTCCTGTACATTACTGGACTAAAGAGACTCTCTTAACTACTTGTAATCATGAGTTCATGTTACAGACTTGCAGATCACTCCCCCAGGAGCTGTGTCTTGCATACAATGAGCAGTTTGTTGCAGCATCCCCTGGGCAGCATCAGAATCCTTCAGTGGCTACAGTCTTTAGGTGGGACTGTGTTTGCAAGGAGCCTCCTGATGACCACAGCCTCAGTCAGTCAGAGCTGGGAGAGATGAAGTGTTAGGATGCCAGCTCATGTACACATCTTCAAGGGAGCCTGGTTATGGGGAAAGATGTTTTGATTGACTCCATGTCCAAAGAGCACACTTGGCAAGAGGCTTCCTGCTTGGCTGCTGAAGTGTTGCCCCATTTGCTGCTGTAGCAGGATCTGCTTCTTGAGGGATGTAAATAAATATTTTCTCTTATTCCCCCTCAGGGGTGCTGGGAAATTTCAGCATGAAGCCATAAAGAGATGAACTGATTGTAGTAGCTGAGGAGAAGCTGTCCTCCCACTCTCCTCTGTTTTCCTCTGCAAAACAGCATTTAGGCATGCAAAGTGCCAATTTCCTGCTGTCATGCTTCTGGTTTGCTTCTGTTGTGGGGGTGACTGCCAGCAGAACCAACCAACCCAAAATACATGAAAAAATGCATTTGTATTCTTACACAGGAGGGAGAGAACTGCATTTCTGATGAGGGGGAAGACTAACTTGCAGTGTTTACACTGCTGGTGAGCTTTGCAGTATCTCCCTGGTGATTTTCTAACTTGACAGGGGATGGTGCATCTGCCTGTATGATTACACAGTGCATTGGCTGATGTCTGTATGGGTTTGGCTGCTTGGCCTCCTTGAGCTCACAGATCCCTGACCATCCAAAGTATCTATTCCCTATATTCAAACCCTCACATTAAACATAACAATTAAGGTTTTCTTGTGTCTGTGGTGCAAAATGGCACTGTACTTGGTGAAAGATGCTTGTGGTTAAGGCACAGGATTAAAACTTAGGAGTTCAGTATCCAGAAGGATCCTTGTACTAGAGAAGATGAAACTCTATTCCACCATCATGAAGGTGGGCAGGAAGGTAAAAATTCTGTGTGAAGGTGAAGCTCCCAGACACCATCTTGATGAAAACCATAGAAAAAATTGAAACTATTCCTAATTAAGTGTGATACAAAGGGCTTATTTTTTTAAATTTTTTTAAATGGATCTTATTCTGTACTAAAGTTGTAGAAAACATGTCAAATGAAACTAAAACTACATCAATTAAAAGTTGTATCTTAACCATGATGATGTATTAGTTATAATTTTTGAGACTGTATTCCAATGAATGCTGAAAAAGGTTAGGATTAATTGCCTGTAAATAAATTGTGTTTTTATTAACAAGAATCTGTCTAGAATCTCCAGTGAAATTACTATGAACACCCTCAAACTGCATAAATTAGGAAAAAAACTTTTTCAGGGAGAACAGGATTCTCTATGGTGGCAATTTTTTCTTTTACAAAAAAAAAGAGGAAAACCCAAACAAACCCCCTGAATGTGTCCTTAGATGCCTTGTGATTTATAATGTTGTTTGATCAGGCTGTTGCAAAACTATCTAATCAGGATTAAGACTTGTACCCTGGAAACTAGAGGTGATAAGATTATCTGGAAATCAAAGGTGATTTAGAAGATCAAAGCCTTTTTTGAGGGAGTAAGATCCCTAATTATTTTCCTTCACAAGAGGTTGCTTTGTTTTAACTTGTATATGACATTATTCTCTCCCTGCATGTTGATAAACACATAGGGTAAAGATGTAGCTTTGCTGAAGCCATGGATGTTTAATTGCAGTAACACTCAATTGGTTCAGGGTTTTACCTCCCTCCTGGAAAAGTCACAACAGCCCTTTTTACACAGACTGTGATGCCTACTGAATAAATAACATGCTGAATAATGATAATTTGTGTTAGTTTTTTAACTCTTTTGTGTAAACTCAGGAAAAAAGGACTTGGTTGTAGGTCCTGTCTTCATCAACCAAATTTGCCTCAGACTCACCCAGCTACAAAGTGTTTCTTTTGCTCCATGTAAATCTCTGAGTAAAACCATGGAATGGAAGAAGCAGCTGGCTGGTATTTCATTAGATCGTTGAGGCCACTTTGGGGTTTTGGATGCAATGCCATCGTTAGTTTCCTTGCAAGAGAAGATAAAGCCATGCTTTGGAAGCTTGGGTAAGGCTGTTTCCTCCCTCTGGGGCCTTGCTTGTGCCTCTGCCTCTGGGGGTGCTTCTGCTGTCAGTCCCTGTGCAGCCCCAGGCCCACGACGTAGAGCTCGGGGTGGGAAGCGGATCTGTTGGACTCTTTGGCTTCAGGAGCACCAGAGCTGTTCCAAGAGTCACCTGCTTTTCTAGGGCTCTTCTCCAAGCTGCAGAAGGAAAGATGCTTAAGTTAAGAGGCTAATGAATCATGACTTTTTAAAACAGCACTGATTAGACCATGTTAACCCACAAAGCACAAATGCTGTACAATACCCTGTAATTCCCTGTCTCCTCCTGAATACACACTCTTAATGTGCACCATCCAGATTTTACTCTTGTGATGCTAAATGCACTATACTGTTTCCTCCCAAAATTCTCTTGGGAAGAAAACATTTTGTGTGTTTAACAGGGGATCAGTGTGAGACTGATCTGTGTGAACTGCAGGGTTCCCTTGCAGATAGGGGCAGATTTGAGTGAAAAGTCTTGTTTCAGACTGCTGAAGGAAAGGAAAGTTCTTACTCTGATGTGCATCTGCTTAGCCGGGTTACAGTGATTCCTGAGCACGACTGGGAGGGGAATTCTGGTATTGTAAATCTGCTACTCTCACTCTGGTGACAGGAGCACTGAGACACAGAAAGTGCAAATGATGTTCCTGAGGTTGCTCTGGCACTCCTTAGGGGTACAGGGACTTTATGTATCAAGACTGATCACAGCAGTGGATCTAGCCATGTGTATCCCACACCCTGTGCCTTCCTGCTGAAGTGTGTGAAGTGTGCCCTGTTGCTGCAGCTAATTGAAGTGGTTTAAGCACAACAGGGGGAAATATTTCAGAGCTATCTGGGAATCATTACTGTATTTTAAGTATATAAACTGCTAAATTGAATGAGCTTTCAACTACAGACAAACTGTTACGTTCCTCCTCTTAACTGCTAGGACTTTAATGATTTGAACTGCTAAATGAAGAGATTTGTGATTAGTCGTGAAACTAATCCAGATTCAAATAACCCCCAGTTGCAGAAGGGCTCATTTGGGCTACTTGCTTTGAGTGTGGTTCAGTCAACTCAATCCATTCTCAAGCCTTCACTGAACAGTATCTTAAAGACAATAGCATTTCATCTTCTCTCTCTGCTCTACCTCTTGGGAGAGGAGCAGTCTCAACGAAATACTATTTTGTAAAGGTGCATACACAGAAATTGTGTTACAGATTAACAGAATTTCTATGAGCAGAGCAATTGTACATTGTGTGCCTTACCGAGATGCCAGTAATTGCTGATTGTTGTCAAAATGACCAAGCTTAGAAACCAGCCAAGGTATCTCAGTCTATCCAATCACAAGCTGTTCAAATAGGAACCAGTTGTACTGATTTGAGAACTGAAGTCCTTTTCAGGTACCCTGAGACTAAATGCAAAAGCTCCAGCTCCAGCCCTAGTTAGGGCTAATAATGTTTTAAGTCCTGATGTTCTTTGCAACATTGGATAGGCAGAAGACATGCTTGGAAAAAGAGCAGGTTTTGCCTTCTAGGATAGCAGTGACTGTGCAGGACACACATGAATCTACACACAGCACTGACATTTAATGCCCATCAATGCCAGCTGGCAAAATAAGATGGAAGTTGCCTCTTTTTTATGTTTCTGCTAAATGGGGGTGTGTGGGAGAGGCAACTCAGCTGCCTGTTTTTGCTTGTACGAGCTCCTGCCAGATTATCTTTGGCAACTTACTTCTCAGCAAATGGCTGTTTTAATTTGGTATGGGAAAAGTGTGGGGATATACATCTCTTATATCCTGAGCTTGTGAGCATGGGAGAAACTGGCTAACTCACTGGTCTTCAGAATGTTTTACCTATAAAAGATTGATGGTATCTCAGGTTTGACTCTGTGTCCTCTCCCTTCTACTAATCAAGCTGCTAATAACACAGAAAAATAATACAGGAAAACACCACACAGATCAAAAAAAGGCATTGCTGTATGTGGAAAGGAGAGGTAAAGCAAGGGAAGGAATGAAGGAAAGGAGACTGACAGCTGTGTGGTAATGGCTTGTGAATTTGACACCAGATGCAAACATTGGTAGAATGAGGAGGTTTAGGTTTAGGTTTAGACATTTTGAGATTTTCCTCTGTCAGCTGGATGAATTACAAAACAAAGAAAGTCCTGGCTGTTTAATGAAGTTGGAGGAGAAAGATGGATCAGGGTGTGTCAGTTTGTCTATTAAGGTGCCTGCTAAAAGAACAGAGCTCAGCATCTGCACAGGCTGATGTGGTGTTTGCAGCTGTGGCAACCACCCCAGTCCTGAGCAGGAGGAGAGCACCTGCAGTGATGTGAAGAGCACTCAGAGCTTTTACCATGTGCTCATTTCTAAAATGGTCTTTCTCTGCCCATCAGCACATTGGCTGTGATATTCATTGAGGCCTTCCAATGCAAGGTCTGTAAAATTTACTCCAGGCAGTTTATTTTAGGTGTAAGAACAGACACTGCAGTGTATTGCATCTTAAATCAGTGTGTGGGGTAATTAATGGCCTAAATTTCCCTTTTGCTTATGTTGATATAAATTTGGCATAACTGCCTAGTACTGCTGTTGATGTTCATTGGGATAAATGATAAACTGAATTTCACTCAGGATATTTATTCTTCCAAAATACTTGTAGATCATAATACTATTATATATGACTTTTTTCATGAAAGGGATGATTTTATTTACAGTGAGGTTTTTTTAATATTACTCTGATAGACTATGATAGAAAGATAATACATCCCATTGAAGTATAAATTATCTAGCAATTTATAATAGACTGATTTAAAAATGCATCCATAAAACTTCCAGGGCTTTTGTCTTGTAAGATTTTACATAAAACCTCTTCTGAAAACATTTATTTCTGCTAGCGGGCACCAGAGTAGACAAAGCTGACTTCACACAGTACATTAAAACAACAACAGAAAACCCAGCAACACTGTACAGCAATTTTAGGAAATATTCAAATGTCAGACTACAATGCAATGTTACAACTGTGAATGCAAAATGGCTTGCATTTCCCAGTGTTTTTTAGGTGTTTTGTTCAGCACATTCCTCTACTGCCAGTGTGGGATATGGGATACTCTGTCCTTATTCTGTCTTTGGGGAGGGAGCACCTGGACATCTGTCTTCAGTGCCCAGGACTGTCTTTGTACTCACAGTGCACTGAGTGCACCTACCAGTGCAGTTTCATCCTGTTGGGCTTGCAATCCCTTTCCCTCCTCATGGGAATGACTCATGTGACTGCAGCTCTTATGGGGCAAGAACAAAAATACTGCTCACGTGTGGAAAGGTTACCGGAGAAGCTTAAAGCTTAATTGGTTTACACATCCTAAGACGCTAAGAAACTAGAATAACAACACTGTACTTCCAGGCTGTTACACACCTTTGAGTATTCCCAAATACCCACTTCTACTTCCTGGCTGGTTTTATGATTGTTTTTTTTTTTAGGTGATAGAAAAAATTTAAAGCAAAGCCCACTTTTTTTAATAAGAGGCCACCAGTTTTTGCTAACATGGAACTGGCATGTGTTGATGTTTCAATTTCTCTTTCACAGCAATGAATCTCCAGTAGCCATGGGATGCTTTTCTACTCTGAAAACTCTGAAAAGAGGGATGTCAACCCATCAGACTTGAAATCAGCACCTAGGTCTAAAAGTGTTCAAAGGAAGCTCAAAATTCCAGCCTATAATTATGTCCACACAGATCCTTGCCTACACATTATCTGTCTCTCATTCCTGCCAGCTGACTTGAAATAGATTCTCTTACAGCTTTCAGCTGAACAGTTTATACTGGATTAGAGGCTGATGATAGAACAGCACTCCTCCTCTTGGCTCAAGCCTATCTTCTCATGAGTATTTATGTTTATAACCTGAGGGCTACTTCAGAGTTTTTAAGAATTGAATGTGGATGCCCAGGCCCCACACAAATAAGGGGAGTTCTGGGCCATGAAACCAACACTGAATTTTCCCTGGGGCTGCCTGTCATAGCTTATGTGTAAGGGCTTGAGCAAGCCATGGAAAGTTAATTCTTCCTTTCATTCAGACTGGTAGTCTACTGAAATCTGAGGCAAGAAAATAGATTATTTCAGTCAGAAGGGACTGACAATGATCATCCAGTCCAGCTACAATGCTATCTTTGCCCAGCCATCTCTTCTGCACATGAACAGGGCACCTTTCTGGGAAACCTCTTAACAACATTAAATTCCCATCATTTTTTTAGAAAGCCAACATGGTGCTATAGGTCCACTTTTCTGGCCTGAAGTTTCTTACCTTGCTTGGTTAAGTGCAGGTTCACTGCCAGCTGCTAGAGGAGATGGGAGATGAGGCTGGACCCCTGGTCGGCGATCAGACAAACTTCTCCTTACGAACGGCTGAGGATTGGCGGTGCTCAGGGACAGCTTTCTGCTCTGGGCTCCAGGCTGCCGGAGTAGCACACTGCTCTTTTGGGAATGTGATGCAGCTTCAGGCTCGCTGGTCACCTCAGCAGTGCATTTGCTGGGTACCACTGGAGGTCTGGCTTCGAATAAGGAAGAGGTGGCTGGGCAAAATATGGAACGGACATTGCTGGCCCTCTTAGAGGAGGAGAGCTGGTGCTCGTCCCCCGCATCCATCCCAGCTCTTGGCCCCTTGTAAGAGCGAGATGGGGAGGCTGGTGGGGAGGGGCTGGTGGGGAATGGAGTGGGGGAGCCTGCCAGCAGCTGTGCTGTTGGTGAGCTTTGCTTGTGCCCCCCAGGAGGGCTAAGTGGTTTTCGCTGTGGTGGTGAAGAGGGCACCTTCTTCTGCAAGGGTGGGCTGGGCACTCTGGGGCTAGAGGGGGGACTGGGTTTCCTCTGCATGGTGGGTGAGCTCGGTTGTGCATTGCTAAAAGCCTGCAGAGAGTGTCTGTGATGTGCAGTGGGGCTGAAAAGCCGTTTCTCAGTTGGTGAAGAAGGAGGAGTTCTCGTCGGCGAGACCCTCCTGGCGAACGGTGAGCCTTTTTCACTGCTCCGGAGCGAATCAGGAGAGCCATGCTTCTGGTATGGCACTGAAGTCCCAGGTGGACTGGGCCCCTTGCTCTCTGAGCTGTTGCTGTGTGGGTTTGAAACCCCACTGGGATTCTGAAGAGGAATAATTTTATGGGTTTGCTTGTATAAATCCGCAGCCTCTTTTCTCTGCGTTGCCAGTATCTCCTCCTGGCTGGGGACGTGCACGTTGGTAGGATTCAGCTCCACAGAGTACCTGTGCAGTTTCTCATCCCCTGACCTGGTATTCCTTAGACCTTTATTAGTCACCCCCCTGGGGCCGCTGATATTTTTACTTGGCAATAAGTCAATGGACTGAAGAGAGGCTTTCATTTTTGGGGAAACTTGTGATCTCTTAGCAGCATGCAATTCTGGTTTGGTGGTCTTTTTGGCATCTTCTGAAGAGTTTCCTTCTATTTCTGCAATTTCTTCAGACTCAGATAAATTTTCAGAACTGTCCATTAACATTTCAGGTGGTGGTGGTGGCAGGTTCTCAGTGTCTTCATCAGTCTCTTCCTTTGTGTCCTTCTTGCTTAATTCTGCAGGTGGTGCAGGAAGAAGGGCATTTGGAAAGGGAGAAGAAACATCACCGGTATTTGTGTCTTCTACTGGGGAAATACGATGCTTAAGATTTAAAGGTGCTAGGCCTCTCTGAAAGGGAATGGTGGGTGGGATGACTGGAAGTCCAAATTTTCTGATGCATTTTATTGGTCCTAAGGATCTTAGAGGTGTGACTTTTGCAAGATCATCAGTGGGACTGAAGGTTTCAATAAGTTTTTTGACAGACTGCCGGGGGGTACAGCTGCTGCCACTAAAGATTTGTGCTCCAGGAGGCTCATTTTCTTTGCCTCCTGAGGTCTCCTGGGTAGGCACAGTAGCTCTTACAGGCTTCCTGCTTCTCTTTTCATTCAGTGGATGGGCAGGATTTTGATCAGATGTGAACAAAGGGACTTTATCCTGGTTAGGCAAGATGCTGAAATTTTTTGAGAGGCCTGCCTTCAGTTTGCGAGAGGACCTAGATGCAATTTGCTCATCCTGCACATAAGGTGCTGTTCTTGATTTCCAAAGCTCCAGGTTGTTAGCTATGTCCTTTCCATACAACATTTCCAGCCTTTTGCTGAGCTCCTTTTGAGTCCTCTGAAGCTCTAGGAGAGTCGGATCCTCTGCCTGGCTTCTGAGGGACTCCTCTGACCTGGACCGTCGTTGTTTCCCAAGCCTTCTCTGTCTGCCTGTTGCTGTACTGGGCCTTTTTGCTAGGACTGCTCTTCCACTCTCATCCTCTATCCATTCCTTGCGCCTGGATTTAGCTGGGACAAACTTGATTTTTTCACTGATGGCATCTTTCATCTTCAAAATTATTTCTTCTGTATCTGCATTCTCTGTCCTCTTGATGGACTGCCTTTGAATGTTATCAGTGAGTGCAGGTGAAGACAGGGACCTCGGTAGAGCATCCTTCCCCATTTCTGATAAACTTGTGGTGTCATCATCCTCCCCTAGTGTGCTCTCTTCTTCATCATCGTCGTCATCCTCATCAGAAGGGAAATCTATTGATTCACAGATTTTGAAATGTTCACTTTCCTGAGTAGAATCAGACTGCAAGGAGTTGTAGGAACGATTTTTGCTCAAGCTTGCATATTGGGGCATGGTAGAAGTGCCTTCTGCTACTCCACCCTGACAAGAAGTCGCTTCCCTACTTTGCACAGATGAATGAAATATGTCCTTAAAATGCCTTTCAAGTGCACAGCCATGGGATGCAGCTGTGCCCCCTGAGGCTGTCCCACCATTCACATGCTCCGCTGTTCTGGCATGCTTTCGGGATGGATGTCTGTGTGCACAGGAATCACTTGGTTGTCCTCCATGCTGGCTGAGAGCACTGAACTCTTTGAGGGATTCATTGTCCACACCAATGCCACTGTCCTCAGAACAGAGAGTCCTGTCATCATTGTGGGACTGAGATGGTCCCACAGTTGAGGCTTCAAGCAGCTTTACTGTCCGTAGCAGGTGCTCATCAAAGCTTTGCTTTGCTTTCAGTTTGCCTTCCAAGTTGCTTGCAGCAGACTGCAGGTAGCTGCACGTCTCCTGCAGGGCGTTGGAGGTGAGGGAGGCCAGCATCCCACTCACCAGCTGCATTTTGTTGACCGTGTACTGCAGCAGCTGTTGCAGAAGATCAGGATGCTCCTTCAAATCGTCTTTTTCTGCTGGCCAAGCCAGGTTCCCACCTACATCTTTGAGAAGATTTTCCCCATCATTGGCAATTTCTTCCAAGAGCTGGTTGATTTCATCAAAGCGAAGCACAAGGAAGCTAATCATCTGCTGTAGGAAGAGCTGAGTTTGGGTGGCCTGGTTGGCCATGTGCAGAATAGTTTCGTACTTGGAGAGGTTGGGATTTAAGTAGGCGTACGCACTCTGGTGAGCCTTGACGAGCAGTTCTGGGAAGTCTACCTTCTTCTCTGTTTCACACGGGGCCAGAATGGACTTTTCTTTACTTTTGGTGGGTTGACCTGGCTTTGCCAGCTTATGGGATTTTTTCTTCTTTCCTTTCTTTGAGATTTGCTTTGCGTTGCTTTCATTCTTGTCATCCCAGATGCAAGCTGATGCTTCTGATTCACAGGAGGTTTGCTTTCTGATCTCTATGGACTCAGTGATGTGCTTTTGAGACTCAATCAGTTCAGACATAATGACTTCAGCATCTGTGGCTGTCCTCTCAATTTTCTTGTCTTCCCTGGAAATCTGTGAATCTGAATGAGCCTTGGAAGATAACTGCAAATTATCATTTTTGTCCTCCTCTGACAGTCTATCCTCCTCTTCCTCCAGGCAGTCCTTCCTCTGGATGCTGTATTCATCAATATTGTAGCAAGATGAACCTTTAACCAGCAGAGGGATTCCTTTATCTCTTGAATCAATTGGCAAAACACTTTGGGGTTTATTCAAAGCCTTAAGACCACTTCTTGCAGCAGCACTAGCAGTCTCACTGTGAGAAGGTGTACAGCCCATCCTTTCTTCGTCTTTATTGTTGATTAAAAATCCAGAAGAACTAGGAAAAACACAAGTAAAAATCAAACTCACTGTGTCATCCTGAGTTGCAGACTGGCCTGTTTCTCAGGAGTTTTCCATCATGATCCCAGTCTTGTCAGTTTTCTTTGTTGTATGCCTTGAAATCCATGTGATTATTGCATAGGATCTGCCCTTGAAGTTGTGCCCTGTTCCACTGTACATTCCCACTTGGGTTTTCTTCTTTGATTCAAAAAAAGGAGTGTGAGAGCTGGGCTGGATTTAGAGCTAATGGATTAAGAGTGCTTGCGTACCTCACTTCTGCCTTGACAGATGTCCTCTGCAAATAAGATTTTAAGCTCATTAGAGTAAGCAGGCTGCAGCCAGTCAGCACCAGTGTTGTATTTATAAAGGCAGATTTTTTTTCTCTGCTGTATTGGGGGGACAGAAGGACTTGGTACATGTCCCTCCTTTTTTGCCTTGTTGTAAGAACATAACATACAACTGAATGCAGAGATCCCAAGGAAGAGGCTGTATTTTGAAGCCTTTTTGAAGGGAAACTATTTGAACATACCATGTAAACAACATTAGATACTCCTTAACTAAGAGACAGGTGACCTTGACCACGGATGTACCCACTGGAGAGTAAAAGACAGGAAATCAAAAAGGTCAGAAATGCCTGTTAAGACTTCTGCCTTGAGAAATTTTCCCCTACTTGCAAGTGACAAACTGTTTACTTTTTTCTTCTAAGACTTCCAAACAAGATTTTTTTTCTTTCCTCTCAGATGATCATTCTTGAAAATTATTTTTGTCCCTTTTAGATAGCTTCTCAACATGAAAATCCTAACTGCACAACAACGGTATGTGAATTAAGTAATTCATTAAACTCAATTTGCATATTTTGTTAAGACAGAATCTGAATCTAGTGGATCTAAACTGTTTATTTTCAAATGAAAATAAAAATTAAATGAAAATTAATTTTTTTCCTTTCTCTAAGTGTCTTGGGATGAAATTTGAACTCAGAAAAGTTACTTGCTTACATTTATTTCTTTTTCATGTGCCAGGGCTTAGTTCTCCTAAATGCAAGGTTTTATGGACTTAAACTCTAAGAATTAAAAAAATTAATAAATTAAAAATATAGACCCATATTGGAAAAGGGAAAGGAAAAGGGAA